>MDKI01097828.1:0-27605 GCA_005239505.1 Nicotiana paniculata
ATATATATATATATATATATATATATATATATATATATATATATATATATATATATTATTGCTGCGGTGTGCAACCCAATCCATATATATTCCTCACAACACAGGCCCTCGGCCTCACTCCGTCAGAAACATCTCAAGCCACTGGGGCTATCAGTAAAACAGGTTGCTCAGCCCAAAATATCATTTTTATGCATCAAATGGAGTAATAAGATTGAGTATCAAAAATCAGTAAAACATAGCATCACTGACTGCGAATATTAAATCAACACAGTGAGGAAACAGTAGTAAAAAGCCCCCAAGGGGTCTAAACAGGTCGGCACAAGGCCCTAAACATGGCTTACATCCCAAATATAACAATAGTCTGAAAACACGATTTAACATATGATTTAAAAGTAAATACACAACTCAATAGTTTCCACCGGAAGGACCAAGTTCAAATCCCCAATCAGTGCACGCCACACACCATCATCCAGCATGTGCGCCACTCCGAAAATAGTGAGAAAATACAAAGTCCGGGGTTTTATAACCTCAGGACAAGATTTACAGTCATTACTTACATCAAACCGGCCCGAAAAGCTACTCCGCGATACTCTCCCCCCTCGAATCGGCTCCCAAATGCTCCGAGTCTATCAAAATCAGATTAATGATATCAAAATATGCTAGGGAGACGAAACCCAATAAAAAACTATCAAAATTAGGCACAATTCCTGAATTCCGACCCCCGAGCCCACGTCTCAAAATCTGATGAAAATCAAAAAACTAGAATCCTCATTCCCTTACGAGTCTACCAATATCAAATTTACCAAAATCCGACCTCAATTGCCTATTCAAATCATCAAAAGAAATTCCCAAATTTCCTCCCATTTTTTTCCCAATTTCCCACTTTGATTCCTCAATTTACATGATAAAAATCAAGGCTAAATCATGATATTAACTCAAATGTGATTGATGAACACTTATCTCAAGAATCCCGCTGAAAATCTCTTCCAAATCCTCCTTTCCAGAGCTCTTTAATGGACCTTGGAGTTATGGCCTAAAACCCTCGTTTTGAACTTTAAAACTTTTCTATCCAGGTCCATTTTCTTCATCGCGATCGCACCACAAGCAACACGATCGCGAAGCACCACTTAAGACAGCCACTCAATAACTCTATGCGATCGTGGGAATATCCACACGATCGCAATTCATCAAGACATAAACCCACGTGATCGCAAGCCTCTCTACGCGATCGCGAAGAACAACGGCTCATCCCCCTCACGTGCCCTTCAACTCTACGCGATCGCTAATAATACCACGCGATCGTACTGAAAAACAACCTCACATCCACGCGATCTCAACCTCCACCACACGATCGCGTATAACAAAAATCTGCCCTCCGCAGCTTACACCTACACGATCGCATGAATCCCCTTGCGATCGCAGAAGACAAAACTAGAACCAAGAAACACCAGAAAATCTGCCATCTTTTAAGACCAAAATTTATCCGTTAACCACCCGAAACACACCTGAGGCCCTCGAGACCTCAACCAAACACACCAACACACCCATAATATTACTCAAACTTAGTCAAGCCCTCGAAACTGCAAAAACAACGCAAAATAGCAAAATCACATCAAATTCAAGCCTATGAACTTTGAGATTTCTAAATTTCACCAAAGATGCCGAAACCATCCAAAACACATCCAATTGACCTGAAAATTCGCACATATCCAAAATAATGTTATGAACCTGCTCGAACTTCTGGAATTCTATTCCAACACTGATAGCCTAATCACTGCTGACCGAAAATTGCCAAAATTCAACTTTCGCCAATTGAAGCCTAATTCTACACCGGACATCAAAACTTCATTCCGAACACACTCCTAAGTTCAAAATAACCTAACGAAGCTATCCAAACCATAAAATCTACATTTCTGAGGTCGTTTACCAATAAGTCAACTTCCTGTTGACTTTAACTATTTAACCAAGTTAAGAGACCAAGTGTCTCATATCTCTCCAAAAGTCACTCCGAACCCGAGCCGACCAATCTAACACAACATAATGAAGCTGAACCACATATAATGAAGCCGAAATGGGGAAAATGGAGCTATTACTCTCGGAACGACCGGTCGGGTCGTTACATCCTTGTCGCGCCCCCCTTTTTCCTCGCAGAGGTCGGGTTTATGACACTTGTTGGGACAACTCATTCCTTTTAGGAAAGGGAGTTTGCATATTTTGAAGAGTCGCCACCTAACGACTTTAACGGTGCGTCAGGGAACCTAAAGGGTTCAATTATAACTACATTGCTAACTAGAGACTTGGGTAAGGACTTGAAATTATCCTGGGGGAAGGTGTTAGGCACCCCTTAGGATCCACACGTTTTGTTCCCGGCCGAATGGTTTCGTGAATTTAGACAATAAGCAAATAACAAGTAAGGCTCATATAAGAGGGGATTTCAAACAAGTATTGAAGTTTATAAAAATTTGAAAGAAAGCAAAAGTAAACATTCTGGAAAAGATGTCCTAGGTTTAAAGCAATATGGATCACATCAATGCAATACCCGATAGATAGAGCTACATGTGGTATTAACTCACCTGTCATCATATCTATATTCTACCTTTTCCCACCCCGCAAAGGTATATAAAACACGTGTTGGTCACGAAACTTATTGCGTGCTATTACCCGTCCCATCCTATCAGTCCTGGAGGAAGTTAGGGACTACTATTCTTAGAGGGTGAGTACTAGGCTCCCCTAGGTTTAAAGGACAAAATTCTAAACGACAAACAAAACAATTAGCACTTCAGACACATGGAAACATATAGAGGAAGATATAAGGCTTATATATTCCTTCCCAAATCATACACATAAATAGCACGACTAAAACACAAGTAAGTCTTTAACTTCAGGACCTAAAGCATGATGTCTAGGCGAGAATACATTAATGAGGCAATGTTTTTACTGAGTTTCAGAGAAAATGATCTTTACCAGATTAAAACTATCGATCCTAACCTATTATTAACCAAACACCACACATAAAGAAGGTAGATATCCTATTAAAACTATCAGTCCGGACATACAGTTACACTGTTTTAACTTCAATCTAGAAAAAGGTTGTTAGGCGGGTAAGTCTGTTTTTACCTTAGCCGTGATAAAGAGGTGAGTATCTGAAAAAATATAAATGCATTCCTAGGGACATGAAATCTAAATGCAAAAACAAGATGTTGAATGCTGCAAACCTATACATGCTATTCTAGATGCATGAGCCTATTTTGTATTAGAATATATTTTTTTAGTGAGATTCATTAGCAAATTCTGACTAAAAACAGAACATACAGAGACGTAATTCCTTGTTAAGTTACTGAAACCTAATACATGATCTCTAAGTGTTCATAGCAGTGTATCTTTTAACACATGATTTTGGAGTAGATAAGATGAGCATGTTGAGAATGAAATCTTAAGGTAACATGATTTCTAATGAAAGATTCGATAGTCGATGTTATTATTTAGCCTAAACATGATTTCTAGATGAAGCAATTGTGAGAAGGCAGAAGTAGTAACATTATAACAACCGTTTCTATTGTTGTTAACTATGATCATGATTTCTAAGCGGATATGAGTATGACGGGGATACTGAAATAAATAAACCTAAACATCATGATATCTAATGCATGAATGACAGGTATTCCTAAGCATGGTGGCTATTGGACATATAAAAAAAATAAACCTACAAGCATGGTTTCTTCCCATATCTATACTAAGCATGCATAACCCCAACCATTTCACTATCCAGCCCCAGAACCGTTTTTACAATTAATTATTACAGACCAGCATTGCACAAATTTCAGAAGTAAATAAGGAAATTAGGAAGTTACACTATAGGGAGCCTAACAATAGACCCAAGTTCTCAGATCCAACAATGCCATATGCCATGACCTTTTATAATCCAGGTGTGTCAGAGTTCCTAAGGACCTCAGAGGATCCCAGGCAGTGCACACACCCAGGTACCCTAGCCAGGAATGAGTAAGTGCAGTGTGGAATGCCAGCCTTGTGTTTCAGAGTTCAGTGCGTACTAAAATGGTCCCCAAGGCAGTGCTCATACGAAGGGGGATGAATATAGAAACTAAGGGTAGTGAGATGTGCTCATAGTTTTTAGAAGAAGCGGGTTGGAAATAATTTCCTTAAATAGTTGTTTTGAAATAGGCTTTAGAGAACATCATAAGAGTTTGCATTTTATGAAAAACCAGTTTGAGGAGGAAAAGAAACGAGACAATCATCAACTCAGAAAACATACATAGTTCGGGAAACCAAACACAAATAAGGAAAAGGGAATCGGGGACAAGTAATACATCTGTGAAAGCATAGTTTCACATAATTTAACATTAGAGAAGTCTTACAGGACTAAACTAGTTACAACAACAGTCTATCACAAAGTATTCATGCTAAGAGTTTAATAGCATTAGACAGAATTACACATTAAGTTCAGGATTGCATAGTAACTAAGTATCATGAATACCTGCTTATAGTGTCAGGAATAAGGGGGATGGGGGGGGGGGAGGGGTAAGGCAGATTCATAATGAAACATAAAAGAAAAGTACTAGACATGCTGAACTGAAGGAGAATAGAGATCATATAGACAAGTAGACCTGCTAAACACAGAGGGAAAGAGAGATCACATAGACACAGTAGACATGTTGAACTAAAAGGAGATCAAATAGACAACTAGACATGCTAATTGCAAGGTAAACAACAGAACCACTAGTAGAAGCATAAGAGAAATAAAGGAATCTTGATATAAGCAGAAACATATTGTTCTAGATGCTGTAAATTTAAACTGAAGCCATACCAGTTGAATGAGAGAAATGAAGAGAAACCAAGTGAAGAGAAGTAGAGTAGTAGTCTGTAGATGCAACCGAAGATGAGAGCAGCAGAGCAATAACACAATAGAATCACTCAGTTCTTGGCTTGCAGCAGACAACAAGAGAAGTAGGACAGTATGTGTGTGTGTGTAGAGAGAGCTTAGAGCAGTGTCTCTTGTCCATCCCTTGTTATTGAAAGATTAAAAGTATTTATAGTTTAAAACAAGTAGAAGAATAATGTAAGAAGTACACAATTATGGAACTAATAGCAATAAAGATCAATCAATGTCCGGACTCCCTTTAATTAAGGAAGTGAGGACTCAAATGGATACAAGTTGTATCAAGTAAGGAGAGGAAACAATTACAAGACTAACTTTACCATAATTAAAGCATGTAGCATGTAATAAGAGCTGAATACAGAATGCTCCGAGTAAGGAAAGTATATGTCCAATATTTGAAAACATGTTTAGGCACATAAATATGGTAGAATACAATTTTATTCTGAAAATAAATCACAGGAATCACATATAGGAATAAAATCACAAGGAAATCAGTTTTAATTAAGGAGAGTATCACCCATGTAATGAAGTAATTCAAAATCATTAAAAGGTTCTAAGGAAAACACATATGAGTTACAATTTTGAGAAAAGATATCACAACCTTGAGGGAGATCAATAAACCCAGTAGGGAATACTATGTAAGGGCTAATACAACAAGTAATCGAGTCTGTTAAGCAATGAATAACACAAAATCAGAGAAAACCTTAGGCAAGCAGTAGAGAACATGAGAGATTGAAAACCGTATGTAAAGCAAGAAACACACAGGTTCATAGACGAACAGTGATGTTAGACATAATAAAACATCGAGATAGTAAACCTTAAGAACAAAAACATGATAGAAATCATAGAGAAGCTTAACATCTATGAGAGATATGAGTTCAAACAACATATCAGTCACATATAGATTTAGAGTTTAGGGAAAAATTAGGGTTTTTTGGTAAAGCAAGTTAAAAATGATAGAAGCTTTGAATAAATCATTGAATAATAGAAAGACACATAGAATCACAAAAAGAGAAGCAAGAAATCGTTTCTTAAAAAAGGGGTATGAAACCCCAATTTTTGAAAAAAAAGATTGCCTAAAGATGAAGGTTTTTTTCAGAGAAAACATGTAAAGAAGCTTCGTAATATCGTAGATCTAAAGTATATCTAGAGGACATCGAAATACATAGGGTTGGGGTTTCGTGGAACTTAGAGAAGTAGGAAAAACCTCAAAGACGTTGCCGGCTTAAGCCGGAAAGGTTGTAGTTCTTACTCAGACGACCGGGGAAGGCCGGAAAGTGGCATGGGACCATGGGAGGTGAGTGAACCTCTCTAAGTTCGCTTGAGGGCTTTAGGGTATCGCATGACAGGTGCAGGGTGGGCAAATAACCATGAGACAATGATCTTATTTGAGTTTAATTATGGTAACTCTGGTCTGGACCGTTGATCTTACTTGATCAATGGTTCTGATTAAGCGTGGGAGTTGGGCTAAGTAGGAGCGTGTGTTGGGCTGTGTTAGAGAATGGTTTTTGGGTCAGGTGGGTTTGGGTTAAAGGTTGGCTAAAATTTAAATAAAATAGGGTTAAATGTTAAATACCAAAAAAAATAAGATAATTAATTAATTAAAATAGCTGCTAATTGTGTAAAATGAAATTAAAATCAAATAAATGAAATTAAGATAATCAACTACTATAAAAAATATAAAATGATCAGTTGTTGGTTTTAAAAATGGTATAAATGAATATTTGTGCTATTGTCGCAACGTTGCTGAAATTGCTAAGTAATGCCAATATTGGCTAATTTGTGAAGTAGTTAAATCCCAAGGGAATTAAAAAAGATATGAATAACATATTGAGTAAGAAAATGATTTGAAATCATTTATGAATAATTGTAGGATATAAAGTATTAAATAAACAGGAAAATAATTTGATAAAAATACGAAAAATTGTGGGAAAATATCAATTACTGTAAAGAGTGATCTTGAAGGTATATATACAAGTTTGAAAATAATATGGGAAAAAATTGGGTATCATTAACTGCCCCTCTTTACTCGGGAATGATGAAAGAGTTTTCGGGTAAAGATATGATGGCCAATTTTTGGCCGAGTGGAAACAGTATGAAAGATTTAGGTTGCACCCTGGCTTCTGAGTTGCCTACATATCCCTGGCTTTACAGGAATAAGGCCGTATGTAGTTCATGAGTCACCGGCGAAGTATACCGGTGACGTTTTATACGGACGAAAACGAGGTGCAAAGGGAGGTGAGCAAAATGATTTACGGGGTAGTTAGGAGAACTGGAGCGGTCCACTCTTTCCTGGCTGGCTGTTCCTAGCTGAATTTCTTGCAAATGAATAACAAACGTATATTGCGCGTAATTTAAACATGATGCAGATTCCCGTTGGACTATGAATGTTGTCTTTGGACGGTTGAGGATGACTTCCTTAGACCATGATGTCCCGGGCCATGAATTGCTTGATGCCTAATTCGCAGGCCATTAAATGATGTTCTCGGGCCATGAGGATGGTGCCTTCGAACCATGACGCCTTTGGATAATGATATGCAAAATTCTAAAAAGAGATCATAAGTCCATGACATGGTGTTCTCGGGCTATAAAGATGGTGCCTCTGAACGATGACGCCTTTGGATAGGTTGACGATATTTTAGCCCATGAAGATGCAATAGCATGATGCTGACAAGACAGAGCTTAGTCTTGCAAATTTTTAAAAAAAATAGCGAAGCTTAGCCTAAAAGGAAGCGAATGATAGAGACAGATCAGGGGAGGCTTTTGAAAAGTAAATGGGAGACAACGTTTAGTCTCGGAAGGCAGAAAGGTAGCCGTATGCAATATGCAGATGTGGTTGGAGACATCGTTTAGTCTCGGAAGGCAGAAAGGTAGCCTTATGCAATATGAGGATGCAGATGGAGACATCGTTTAGTCTCGGAAGGCAAATAGGTAGCCTTATGCAATATGCGGATGTAGATGGAGACATCGTTTAGTCTCGGAAGGCAGAAAGGTAGCCTTACGCAATATGTAGATATAGATGGAGACAGTGTTTAGTCTCGGAAGACAGAAAGGTAGCGTTATGCAATATGCAGATGCAGATGGAGACATCGTTTAGTCTCAAAAGGCAAAAAGGTTGCCTTACGCAATATGCGGATACAGATGAAGACATCGTTTAGTCTAGAATAGTTTTTAGATGAACCGACGTGTGGCACGACTTGAGACATTACAACCTCTTCTGCTGCGGAATTTTGAGGGTCCTCCTCAAAATTTTGCCCAGTTTGCGGGGTGGATGCCTCTGACTGCTGCTCGCGCCGTGACTGGCTGAACTTGGTTCGGAATTTTGAGGGTCCTTCTCAAAATTCTGCCCCAGTTTCCAATTGCAGGGAAAAAAAATAGATTTATTGAATTGTAACCGAACCCATAGGGCTTCCTATGTATGCCCTCTTAAACGGGAATCAGGTCAGACGTAGTTCAAATTACATTATTGAGGAAGCATAAAGATTACACATAGTAGTGCTTGGCTGCATCTGAATTGATTGGCTTGGGCCAGACTTCTCTGTCCATTTTTGTGAGTATAAGTGCTCCTCGTGTCAGCACTCTATGAACCATCTACGGACCTTGCCAATTAGGAGAGAAATTCCCCTTGGGTTCATCTTGATGCGGAAAGATTTTCTTTGAAACTAGCTGCCCTGGTGTGAATCGTCTCGGCTTGACTTTCTTGTTGAAGGCTCTGGCCATTCGATTTTGATATAGTTGACCATGACATACTGCATTCATTCTCTTCCCGTCTATGAGGGCTAGTTTCTCATAACGGCTTCTTACCCACTCTGCATCGCTGAGCTCAGCTTCTTGTATAATTCTTAGAGATGGGATCTCCACTACGGCAGGAATTACAGCCTCTGTACCATAAAGTAGCATATAGGGAGTTGTCCCTGTTGACGTGCGGACAGTGGTGCGGTATCCCAGTAAAGAAAATGATCACTTTTCATGCCATTACTTGTGCCTTTCTATCATCTTTGTTAGTATCTTCTTGATGCTTTTGTTAAAGGCCTCTACGGCTCTATTCATCTGAGGTCTATATGCTGTGAAATTCTTGTGTTTGATCTTGAAAGTTTCACACATAGATTTCATCAGGTCACTGTTGAGAATAGACCCATTGTCGGTGATGATTGACTCTGGAACCCCGAACCGACAAATGATGCGGTCGCGAACAAAGTCGGCAAAAACTTTCTTGGTAACTGCTTTGTAGGAGACTGCTTCGACCCATTTAGTGAAGTAGTCAATGGCGACCAAAATGAACCTGTGGCCATTGGAAGCGACCGACTCAATTGGTCCAATAACGTCCATACCCCAGGCGGCGAATGACAATGGTGAGCTTGTTGCATTGAGCTCACTTGGAGGCACCTTTATCATATCCCCATGTATCTAGCAGCGGTGGCACTTCCGAACATATTGGATGCAGTCCATTTCCATAATCATCAAAATGTAACTAGCTTGGAGTATTTTCTTTGCGAAAACAAAACCGTTCATATGTGGGCCACAGGTCCCTGCATGAATTTCTTCCAGCAACTTTGATGCTTCCTTTGCATCAACCCACCTTAATAACCCCAAATAAGGAGTCCTCCTATAAAGTATTCCTGCACCGTGGAAAAAATTATTGGACAATCTCCGAAGTGTATGTTTCTGAGTGGAATTTGCAAGCTCGGGGTATTCTCCTTTTGCCAAGTACCTATCAATGTCATGAAACCAAGGATTTCCGTCTGCTTCTTCTTCGATATGGACACAGTAAGCTGGCTGATTATGAATTTTTATGGGAATAGGGTCGATGAAATTCTTGTCCGCATGCTGGATCATTGAGGACAAAGTAGCTAATGTGTCAGCGAACTCATTCTGGATTCTGGGGACGTGCCGGAACTCCATCTTTGTGAACCTCTTTCTTAATTCCTGTACGTGGTGCAGATACGACAGTATCTTGGCATCCTTTGTTGCCCATTATCCTTGTACCTGATGTACCAATAAGTCTGAATCACCAATCACTAACAACTCCTATACGTTCATGTCAATGGCCATGTTGATCCCCAAGATGCAGGCTTCGTATTCGGCCATATTGTTGGTGCAAGGTTACCTGAGCCTGGAGGATACCGGATAATGCTGACCGGTCCCTGATACTAGTAATGCTCTAATACCGACTCCTTTGAAGTTTGCTTCTCCATCAAAGAACATCCTCCAACCACCATAGAATTCTGCAATATCTTCTCCTATGAATGATACCTCCTCGTCAGGAAAATATGTTTTCAGGGATTTGTATCCTCCATCTACGGGATTCTCAGCAAGATGGTCTGCCAGAGCTTGTCCTTTAACTGCCTTCTGAGTCATGTAAACAATGTCGAATTCACTTAGTAGAATCTGCCACTTGGCTAGCTTGCCACTGGGCGTGGGCTTCTGAAAGATATACTTCGATGGATCCATCCTTGATATGAGATATGTTGTGTAGGCACAGAAGTAGTGCCTCAGCTTTTGGGTGACCCAAGTTAGATAACAATAGGTACGCTCTAATAGAGAATACATGGCCTCATATGGAGTGAAGTTCTTGCTGAGGTAATAAATATCTTGTTTCGTCCTTCCTGTTTCATCATGCTTCCCCAGAACGCAGTCGAAAGCTCCATCTAATACTGCGAGGTAGAGTAACAGAGGTCTACCTGGCTCAGGAGGTACCAAGACTGGCGGTGTTGACAAATATTTCTTGATTATGTCGAAAGCCTTTTGACAATCATCGGTCCATTTGGTCGCAGCGTCCTTTTTCAACATCTTAAAGATTGGCTCACAGATGACTGTAGACTGTGCTATAAATCGGTTGATGTAATTAAGCCTCCCCAAGAAACTCATCACATCTTTCTTGTTCCTTGGTGGTGGTAACTCTTGAATCGCTTTGACCTTAGACGGATTAAATTCTATTCCCGGCGGCTTACAATAAATCCCAGCAACTTCCCAACAGGAACCCCGAATGCACACTTCGCGGGGTTCAGTTTCAGATTGTATTTTCGCAACCTATTGAAGAACTTCCCCAAATTCTCCATGTGATCTTCAGGTTTCTTTGATTTTATAATGACATTATCTACGTACACCTCGATCTATTTGTGAATCATGTCATGGAATATGGTGGTCATGGCCCTCATGTAGGTGGCCCTTGCATTCTTTAGGCTGAACGACATCATCTTGTAACAATACACCCCCCACGACGTAATGAACGCCGTCTTCTCTGCATCTTCGTCATCCATCCAAATCTGGTGATAACCAGCAAAGCAATCCACAAAGATTTGCAATTCATGGTTGGCGTAGTTGTCAATCAGAATGTGTATATTTGGCAAGGGGAAGTCGTCTTTTGGGCTGGCCCGGTTGAGATCCCGGTAGTCCACGCAGACTATGACCTTCCCGTCCTTCTTCAGCATAGGTACGATGTTAGCTAACCATGTCGGATACTCCACTACCCGGAGAACTTTGGCGTTGATCTTCTTGGTAACCTCTTTATTTGTTTTCAAACTCATGTCAGGTTTGAACTTTCTGAGCTTTTGTTTCACTGGTGGACACATTGGGTTGGTTGGCAGTTTATGAGCCATAATAGACGTACTTAGACCAGTCATGTCATTCTACGACCATGAAAATACGTCCTCATACTCTCTTAGAAACTCTGTGTATTCTTTCTTTTCTGATGGTGACAAATGAATGCCGATACGAGTTTCCTTGGCATTTTCTGAATATCCCAGGTTGATTACTTCGATCTCATCCAGGTTGGACTTAGGTCTGTTCTCAAAGTTCTCAACTTCTTTGACAATCTCGTCAGGTATGTCGTCTTCATCTGTAGCAATGTCTGTTTGTTGCATTGTCTCATTGCATGTCACAGTCCTCGGTTCATCAAGACAAGTAATAGTAAGGCTGTATAAATAAAGTAATGAGAGAAAACAAATAACAATAAATATCAGATTCGTAAAATTTTGGAGATGCTTTTGATAGATTGAATAACTGTTTTGAACATCGAAGATCTTTATAGTAGATATTTAAAAAATGCAGGAAAAGGAAAATCATTTAGCAAATAAACAGTAAATAATGCTTGTTTTAGCCTTGCTACCCCGAGGCTCATCGGGCTTTGGTTGTCTTGATACACCAGTTCTTGAGATATATCCCCTTGATTACAGTCTGTATAGAAGGGCCTTCCTCACCCTCCCCATCGAGGAAAACACGACAATCCATATCATCATTCTGTAGAAACAAGCTCCTCATTGTTGCAAGTGGTTCTTCTTCATCTGAACTGTAGATAGTGTCAGCTTGCTTGAATGTCTGCTTAAGATGAGGTATCGGGTGCTCCAAAGGGTAATAGGGGCTGCACCAAGGTGGCGATCGGTCGTTGAATTACTGGCAGGTGTACTCATACCCCAGACCAAAAGTGGTGCCATGTTCCTTGAGCTTTATGGGCTTCGTGATCCCTTAGAGGTTTTTACCGAGCCCTTTGCCTGGCTCATATCCTCTCCAGTTCAAGATGCTCTCACTCTTGTTATCCCACCATTTATCCTTGTCGATGGCATTGACCCGTTCAATATGGTGGTAAGTTCCTCCGCCTATCTTCCTTTTCCAGTTAATCATCGGAATAGTTTGGCGTCTATAAATGGGGTTGCTACCGTCACCATGAATAATCACCTCTTGGTGGTTCTACTGTAATTTTACCGCCTGATGTAGTGTTGATGTTACGGCACCAGCAGCATGAATCCAAGGTCGTCCCAACAACAAGTTGTAGGATGCCAGAACATCTATCACCTGGAAATCCACTTCGAACCAAGTTGGTCCCATCTGTAGACATAGACTGATCTCCCCCATGGTGGACCTCTGAGAACCATCAAAAGCTTTCACATTCATTACCCCAACCTTTATATCATGTAGCCCTTTACCCAATTTCTTGAGTGTTATCGACGGACAGATGTTAAGACTGGAACCTCCATCGATCAAGATTCTTGTGATGAAATGATCATCGCACTGCACGGTGATGTGCAGCGCTTTTTTGTGCCCCGATCCTTTAGGTGGTACCTCATCCTCATTAAAAGTAATTTTATGACTCTCCAGTACCTGGCATACCATATTGGCCATTTCCCCACTAGTGATGTTGTTTGGCACTTATGCTTCACTCAACACATTCAACAAAGCATTTTTGTGTGTTTCAGAATTCTGCAGCAGAGATAGGATGGATATTTGTGCCGGTGTCTTATTCAGCTGGTCGATGACTGAATACTCCTTATCTTGTATCTTTCTCCAAAGGTCATCGGGACCCGTTTCGATAAGGCGAGGCCGGTTGGCGGACTGCTTGCTTGACTCAGCCAGATGCTCAGGGGTGTAGACCCTACCAGTTCTCGTCATACCCTATGCTGCGACAGCTTCCTCAGACCTGACCTTGCCTTTCCTTCTTGCCTCGGCTGTGTAGTCTCAAGGATTATCTTGTGAATAGAAGGGTGGCGTGGTTGACACTGCCACCATAATTGGTGAAACCATCTTTACTTCTAATGTAATGTGTGTTCGGGGTGGCAAGACTGTGACCTCGAATGATGCTGGTATATTTGCTGGTGATACAAACTCAACTTTAATTGGCACTGGTGACTTTGGCGGTGGTGCTGCCTCAAAATCAAATGGTATAGACATATTCATCTTAGCGGCTTCAGATGGCTGAATCTGGACTATGATCGGTTTGAGAGTGACTGCGGATTTCTTTGGGTCGTCGCCTTCTACGATCAACCCGATTGAACCCCGGGATCCCAATCATCGTAGATGTAAAGCAGATCTAGAGGGCATCGAAAGACATATGGTTAGGGTTTCGTGGAACCCAGAGAAGTAGGGAAAACCTCAAAGACGTTGCCGGCTTAAGCAAGAAAGGTTGTAGTTCTTACTCAGACGGTCGGGGAAGGCCAGAAAGTGGTATGGGACCATGGGAGGTGAGTGAACCGCTCCAGGTTCGCCTGAGGGCTTTAGGGTATCACTGGACCGGTGCAGGGTGGGCAAATAACCATGAGACGATGAGGAGCCATGGTTTCCGGTGAGAGAATCAGCCGGAGAAGGTGAACAGACTCCATCGGAGGAGAGAAGCCAAGGGAGGCTTCTAGAGAGAACCAGAGAGTAACAGAGGGAGACAGAGAGAGAGAGACAATGAGTGTTAGAAAATGAGGGGTCGTTTGGGGGGGGGGTAATTGAGTTTAATTATGGTAACTCTGGTCTGGACCGTTGATCTTATTTGATCAACGGTTCAGATCAAGCGTGGGGGTCAGGCCGGGTAGGCGGGTGTTGGGCTGGGTTAGAGAATGGGTTTTGGGTCAGGTGGGGTTGGGTTAAAGGTTGGCTAAAATTTAAATAAAATTGGGCTAAATGTTAAATACCCAAAAAAAATAAGATAATTAATTAATTGAAATAGCTGCTAATTGTGTAAAATGAAATTAAAATCAAATAAACGAAATTAAGATAATCAACTACTATAAAAATTATAAAATGATTAGTTGTTGGTTTTAAAAATTGTATAAATGCATATTTGTGCTATTATCACAAAGTTGCTGGAATTAGCTAAATAATGCCAATATTGGCTAATTTGTGAAGTAATTAAATCCTAAGGAAATTAAATATGATATGAATAAATATTGAGTAAGAAAATGATTTGAAATCATTTATGAATAATTGTGGGATATAATGTATTAAATAAACAGGAAAATAATTTGATAAAAATACGAAAAATTGTGGAAAAATATCAATTACGGTAAAGAGTGATCTTGAAGGTATATATGCAAGTTTGAAAATAATTTGGGGAAAATTTGGGTATCAACAATCCTATCCCACTTAAACATACATTCATCCTCGAATGTGCCAAGAGCTGTTCTCCAACACCATCAAACTGCCGTGTAACCTCACCACACACATACCCGAGGGTAATCCCACGTCACCCTATCCTATATAGGTCCGATAGCACAACACCGTTGAAATTTCTAAATCCAACCTGACCCATAAATCTTAGAACCAAATTTCCACTTCTGAAATTATTTACAAGATCAAAATTCCACAACTGTAAACTGAATAAGTCTCAACACGTTGTATCAAGCCATATCCGTAACCTAATATGCAATCACATAATATACCACATGACTCAAACACTCATGGCGATAACTCCTAATCACAATAGCTTCTCAAAATAACCCAATACCGGTACATAACCTCTTATCAAGAAATGCCTCACTCTAACTCTTTCATCTACTGCCGATGATGAAAGAAACATGTAGAAACCAGCAACCATCCGTCCGATCAGTCAAACATGAAGCTCCCCTTTCCCAAGCATGAATTATAGCAGATTTCTTAGCCGACTCCCGATATTTATCCTTCCAACTATGTTGTAGTCAATCCTGACAGTATTTATTCTAGGTCCAATGACCTCTTTTCATCCAACACGACCACTCAGATGACATGACATGTCAATACAATTTCAATCCATAGGCTGTGGAACTCGTGCACTCGATAGCAACATCCCAATGAAATCAGATTATATAAAATATTCGCATGAGAGGACCATCCCGCCATTAACAATTACCATCACAACCCCATGCTAAATGCCTGACACACATCGTAAAATCAGAACAGACGAATAAACTCAATGTCAATCGAATGGTACATCCCTCAACAATAGAAATTTGGAGTCAACTATGGTCACTCACAACATATAGATAACTCTCCGAAAGTTCACAATGACTGAATCATGGAATATACTAACATCTGACTAGCTTTGCTCGCATCCTCGCAGTCCATAACCTCAAAATAATCTGATGAGAACTCTCGATCTCGAAGCCCATAAAGAGCACAAATTACCCTATCTGATCCCAACTCCGCCGCTCGAATATATAACACATCCCTAATACACATCCATCCCACGAGGGATACCCCTATAATTCTTGTGTGTCACCAAGCAACCTTGAATATTAGCATTCGTTCCAACAAGAGAGCGTCTAATGAAGCACCCTAAACTCCACACATTGTCTCTTCAGAAATTTATACCCTCATCAATCCACCCAATAGTGCCATCATCTACCTAGTCATCTGAAACTGCAAATGCTTCCTAAGAATTTCTGACCTTCCTTCCAGAACTAAACCGTGACCTCACACATGAAAATATCACTAAACAAATATACCGCATACACCATACCATCCTATGATAAACATGAGAACTTCATAATCCCTTTCGAGCTACAAGCAACTACGCACCCAACTAGTCACGAGCTTCCCATTGATCCCATTTAGAAGCAAAATCACTATACATCACCTACACCTTACGCCAATAGAAAATATGCATCTGTAAATGTGGTACAAACCATCAGGAACTATCCGAATCCTATTTGTACAACACCAAACCGTCAGGACTGAATCCTTCTAACCAACCAAGCTACGCAGGTCACCAAAACATAAGAGCATTGCTAAGAAACACCTACAAACACTTACTACCTCATTAACACCAAAATAACTAAGCGTATCCCTTACCATGCCGATCCGACCTACTACCAAGTTTTCCTATTTATCCAAGTTCCTTCTGACTTACCTGTGAATTGGTACTTCTCTTTGCCATAATACCGCAATCCTCAACCCAGACTCAGCACACGAGGCCCAAGCATAAAACCATACCGTCTGAGGCTCATAAGCCGCTGAATACTCTCTCAAATATCCCCAAAAGTACCACATTCAAAATACTTACCCTGAAGAGACTTCCTGCGAATCTAAAGCCATTACCTTCACCTTCCTGATACTGATATGTAGAATCTCATTTCTAGTCAAAAATACACCTTGAAGATTCCCAATTTCTATATTTAACCTTGTATTTGTCAGGTCCATTCTCGAGAGTCATCCACTCAACACAAATCTCGATTACACCGATCAAGCAGACAGAACGACCCTGGCCCCGTTTGCACATCAACATACTAGGAAAGTTAAACACACTTGAAGCAACAAGCAAATTTTATACGCTGCACCCACTACATCTTTTCACAATTACAACTCAATCATTCAATAGAACTCACCTACCCATAGAGTACATTACAACCTGTATCGAAGAATTTCCATTACTCGAGTAATTCCCAGACTCCACCTCTGCACGTCATAACTGATCCACCAATATACCTCAAAATAAAACCAATACAACACATAATTGCACAATCAACTTATTATTAACAGCCTCCCCTACTTCGCTCAAAGCCCACGATCAAAACAAAAAATAACACACAATGCACATACGCTATTACTACCACTGTACTGCAGTGAGATTCAACTAAGTCCTTCATAAGCTCATAAATAACTCAAACCATTTAACACCCCAAATCATTTCCAACCTCACACTCACCATTGAAATAGCCGTGCAATTCCCACAAGTGATCTAGACTCAAATTACAACATATATCATTTAGTGCTAAAAGAGAACTTGCTACAAAACAACATAAGGATCACACCACCTCGGAACACCTCGCAGGAAATAGCCTTGCCTGCTTAGCCTCAAACTGATATCTCTATATACACTTCCGAAGATCATAGCTATTACGCAATCGCTTTACCCTCCTACATTAGAACAAACCAATGCCTACCCTCGAGGCATCACAATACGCGGTATAAGAACCTGAAGCTGATGGCAGAACTAACACTGGAGTTGTGGTCAAAGAAATCTTGATCTTCTGGAAGCTCTACCCACACTCGTCTGACCACATGGATACCCTCACTGGACACCAGGTGTCCCAAGAATGCTACTGATCTGAGCCAAAAAATTCACACTTGAAGAACTTTGCATAGAGCTTCTCCTCCCTGAATCCTTATAATGTCGTCCTCAAATACTGAGTATGCTACCCCTGGCTATGCGTATACTCCAGGATTCCATCAATGAATACAATAACAGGGAGCGCTAATACGGCTGGAATACACTGTTAATCAAATACATGAATGCTACTGGGGAAATGATCAGCCCAAAAGACATCACCAAGAATTCATAACACAACAAAAAGATCCGCTTCTCTCCCCAACTAAAAAACATAAGAGGTCTTCCAATACAGTCACAACTCGAGGCCATATGTCAACATCAGACAGAAGTCAAACACTCAATAGTTCTTGCTACATATCCAGCCAATCCTTTCTTTCACAATCAAACAATATATGCCCATCTCACCATCGAATCACACTCACCACATAGTCATCCAGCCATAAAGTCCCGTCAACAAGGACACCATAGGACATATAAGTCCCTAAACACATGCACTCAAATAGCAAAATCTCAGCACTCGGGCCACATATAGAATACGGCATCAAGTCCTCCGGACTGGACCATTATCAACATGCTAAAATCACATATCATCCATGGAAGTCACAAGTCATCGACGCACAGCTGATACCAAGCGCTCGCAGGCGCATTCGAAGACATGAAATGAATTTAAAGAGTTACGTTTTTGGCCGAAGAAATGGATTCGCACAAAAAGAATTCAAGAATGTGTGATTTTTGGAAGGATTCTGTAGCCTCTCGAAGATAAGTATAGACGTCTCCGTACCAATGCGCAAGACTGTATTAAACATTCGCATGACCGGTGAGTCCTATGAAACCTAGGGCTCCGATATCAACTTGTCACGGCCCCAAATCTAAACCCGTCGTGATGGCGCCTATTGTGGAACTAGGACAGCCAAAAACCACACTCAAATTGTAATAATCTTTCATTTATATCATTACTAAACTGGTAATCCATAAAGATTTCTTTTAAAATTTTTAAAATAGGTAAAACTACACCGAATATTAAATACAATCCCGAGATCCCAGAGTCATTGGTTATGATCATCTACAGAAAATATACAACTCTGGAAAATAAATTCAATAATAGTAAGCAGGAGAGAGTAGGGCTGCGGACGCGTGCAGCTACCTTGTAAAATCTCCGAGAAGTCTTTGGTACAGATACACAACGCACTCTGCTCTAGCATCTGGATCTGCACACAAGGTGCAGGGAGTAATGCGAGTATGCTAATTCAGTAGTAATAAAAAATAAATCAGGTCTGAGCAGTAAGAAACACATAAAGTCAAATCATCATTTCACAATAAGCACAATATTTCTTTTCTACTGTGTAAACCTTAAATCATCACGCTTAAAAAGCCATTTTCAATAAAAACTCCTTTGAAAAGTGTAATTTCAAACAATTTCAGTAAAATGTCCAAGAAGTTTAGTGTAAAAATTAAATGAATCATAAGTAGCCACTCGGGAAAAAACATGAATAAGAAATTGCCCCGCAGGCGTAACATTACTCAGAATCAGCCCCTCGGGCATACCTCACACTCACTCATAATCAGCCCCTCGGGCAACCTCACAGTCACTCATACCTACCAATCACTCGTCACTCGGCACTCGACACCCGCACTCAGTAGTTACCTGCGATCATTGGGGGTGTGTACAGACTCCGGATGGGCTCCTACAGCCTAAGCGATATATCGTTGTGGCGTGAAACCCGATCCATATATCTCGCTGCGGCGTGCAGCCCGGTCCAACATATCTCGCTGCGGCGTGCAACCTGATATATATATATATATATATTGCTATGACGTGTAGCCCGATCCATATATATTCCTCACGACATAGGCCCTCGGCCTCACTCAGTCAGAAACCTCTCAAGCCACTCGAGCTATCAGTAAAACAGGGTGCTCAGGCCAAAATATCATTTTATGCATCAAATGGAGTATCTAAGACTGAGTTGCAAAAATGAGTAAAACATAACATCACTGAGTGCGGATCTTAAATAACCACAGTAAGGAAACAGTAGTAAAGAGCCCCCAAGGGGTCTAAACAGGTCGGCACAAGGTCCCAAACATGGCTTAAATCCCAAATATAATAATAGTCTGAAAACACGATTTAACATCTGATTTAAAAGTAAATACACAACTCAATAGTTGCCACGGGAAGGACCAAGTCCAAATCCCCAATCAGTGCATGCCACACACTCGTCATCCAGCATGTGCGCCACTCCAAAAATAGTGAGAAAATACAAAGTCCGGGGTTTCATACCCTCAAGACAAGATTTACAGTCATTACTTACATCAAACCGGCCCGAAAAGCTACTCCACGATACTTTTTCCCCTCGAATCGACTCCCAAATGCTCTGAGTCTTTCAAAACAAGATTAATAATATCAAAATATGCTAGTTAGACGAAACCCAATCGAAAACTATCAAAATTAGGCACAACTCACGAAATCCGACCTCCGGGCCCACGTCTCGGAATCCGATGAAAATAACAAAACTAGAATCCCCATTCCATCATGAGTCTACCCATATTAAATTTACCAAAATCCGACCTCAATTGGCCATTCAAATCATCAAAAGAAATCCCAATTTCCTCCTATTTTTCCCCCCAATTTCCCACTTTGATTCCTCAAATTACATGATAAAAACCAAGTCTAAATCATGATATTAACTCAAATGTGATTGAAGAACACTTACCTCAAGAATACCACTGAAATCGTTCCAAATCCTCATTTTCCCGAGCTCTCTAATGGAGCTTAGAGTTATGGCCTAAACCCCTCGTTTTGAACTTTGAAACTTTTCTGCCCAGCTCCATTTTCTTCATCGCAATCGCGGCACAAGCCACGCAATCGTAAAGCACAGCTTAATACAGACCTTAATAACTCTACGCAATCGCAGAAACCTCCATGTGATCGTGATTCATCAAGACATAAACCCACGCGATCGCAAGCCTCTCTACGCGATCGCTTAGAACAACGACTCACCCCCTCAGACGCCCTTCAACTCTACGCGATCGCGAACAATACCACATGATCACACTGCACTGCAACCTCACAGCCACGTGATTGTGACCTCCACCATACGATCGCAGGAATCCCTTCGCGATTGCAGAAGAGAAAACTAGAACCAAGAAACACTAGAAAATCTGCCATATTTCAAGACAAAAATTTATCCGTTAACCACCCGAAATACACCCGAGGGACTCGGGACCTCAACCAAAAACACCAACACACCCCATAATATCATTCAAACTTAGTTGAGCCCTCAAAACACCAAAAACAATGCAAAACCACCAAAATCACATCAAATTCAAGCCTATGAACTTTGAGATATCTAAATTTCACCAAAGATGCTGAAACCATCCAAAACACATCCGATTGACTTGCAAATTTGCACACATATCCAAAAGGACAATATGAACCTGCTACAACTTTCGAAATTCCATTCCGACCCCGGTAATCTAATTTCCACTACCGACGGAAATCGACAAAATCCAACTTTCGCCAATTCAAGCCTAATTCTACACCGGACATCAAAACTTCATTCCGAACACGCTCCTAAGTCCCAAACCACCTAACGAAGCTATCCAAACCATAAAATCCACATTTCCGAGGTTGTTTACCAATAAATCAACTTCCGGTTGGCTTTTCCAACTATTGAACCAAGTTAAGAGACTAAGTGTCTCATTTCTCTCCAAAAATCGCTCTGAACCCGAGCCGACCAATCTAACATAACATAATGAAGTTGAACCACATATAATGAAGCAGAAATGGGGAAAACGAGGTTATTTCTCTCTGAGCGACCGGTCGGGTCGTTACATGATATCCCGTCCTTCTTCTTAAAATACATTTGTTAGCCCTCATAGGGCATAACTGAGATGGGTGTGGACGATTGTACATAAATCTGTTACCGTTGAAGGTAAATCAAAAGGCTTATATTTCTCTAACTGAATTGTAAATACTGATAATCTTCATTAACTGGGCGCCTTGTAGCCTTTTTCACCTTGCTTATTTTACTTGTTGAAACTTGTATCTACCTTCTAAATCTTTCATTTATTTTCACTGTATAGATGGATAGATATTCTTTCCTTAAGTCTCCTTATCAAGAAGATTACACGTCTTAGTATACATATCTGCTGAAGACCTCACATTTATTCATCATAAGCACGATGCAAAATCGAGTTCCTCTGACTCAACTCTTCCACAACCACATGCAATCTCTTACCACATGTCTTTCTAGATGTAGGGATCGTTGTATTATGAATAAGACAGAGTTTAGGAAATTGAGTTCTTACAACTGAGTTGTACCACACGATCTAGAGTAAGAAGAGAGAGTGACAACCCTAAATACCTGTAGCCTCATATTTATAAGTGAGGTAAAAAACATACCCATAAACAAGACTCTACTAGACACGACTTGTAGATTCCTATGATAAAACTTCTTTGATACCACTTTTATCACGACCCAAACTGATGGGCCGCGACGGGCGCCCGGTGCCTTACTCAATTGAGTACCAACATAACGTGTCTTATGTGTCATACTATCACAGCTAAATGAGCCGGAAATGTTGTCGTGAGATAATTACAATAAAACACGAGGAAATACTCGACATTGGACAACCCGACATGTAACCCAAACTTATACATATGACATATGAGCCTATAAGGCCAAAATGATCACTCGTACACTGAACATAGGCCAACAAGGCCATAATATCTTTCATATACATGACATATGTCTACAAGCCTCTAAGAGTAGATCAATACCATAAAGGTCGGGACAGGGCCCCGCCATACTAATCAATACACGTCCAAATCATACTGACCAAATAAACGACTCTGGAGAATATCGAGCGCACTAACACCTTCCGCTGAGCTGATAACCTACTTAGAGGACTCTAGACCTGTCTATCGGGACCTGCGGGCATGAAATGCTGTGTCCGCGGGTAAAAGGGACGTCAATACACATAATGTACCGAGTATGTAAGGAATGAAAATCAGTAAATAATAAACATGAGAGAAACATGGAGTAAAAGACTCGACATGTAAGTTTGAATAGCTCTGTGAATCATTTAATACTTATAATATCATGCATATGCATATAAATCTCACACCATGCATAGTTATATGAGTTCATAACATCATCAAGCCTCTGAGGGCATCCCATCATATCATTTCGGCCATCGTGGGCAAATAATCAACGTATACCAGCTGATCAGGTTGCGGTGTGTACATAATGCCGTAACCTTTTTTCATATCCCATATACGTATAACATACGCGTATATAATACCATTTGGTCATAGGTCAATGTACTTGTATAAATAAGTGAAATGCATAAAAAATATTTTAATAAGATCAATATACCTTACGGATAAAATTTATCAACTACGTATTAT
Source organism: Nicotiana paniculata (assembly GCA_005239505.1). NCBI lineage: Eukaryota > Viridiplantae > Streptophyta > Magnoliopsida > Solanales > Solanaceae > Nicotiana > Nicotiana paniculata. The sequence continues at coordinate 23,086 of MDKI01097828.1, forward strand.
TCTGAGACCCATTAATAGAAGATATAATAATATGTTACATGTGGAATCAAGAACATAGATACACCCAGTACTTCTATGAATAGAGTCGTTTATGAAAGCTGTGCATTTGCTCGTTTAATTTGTATCATTTGGATCATGCCAAAAGGAAAGAAGGGATGACATTAGCATACCTGAACCAATTTTCTTCACGATCCCTCTAACACATGTCTTTTGCGAAAACACATAATGGCGAGATCGAAGTAGGGAAAAATCCGTATGATATTCTTGAGAAAGATTGTACTGTGCTCTCTTAGAATTTCAAATCCCGTTGCTATTACGCAGTATAACTTCGTATGAAATTTTGTTGAATCAAAATCATGTTGCCAATCTATATCACTTTGTGAATTTGATCATAATCTTGTGTGTGACTTTTGTTGAAGCTTCATCCGTATTTTTGTTGTAATTTCACAAAGTCATAAGCATTTTCACTTTGATAATTTAGAAAGGCCTTCTTAATGGCATCTTTCCACCCAAAAATGAGATATGGATGTAAGTAGTGCCGCAACCTCTTTAGGCATAAGATAGTTGCCAATTTGCTGCCACACCTTCATGATCTCACATGGATTGTTGTCCCCCCCAACAATTATCCAAATCTTCACTTAAATAATTATTCACAGAATTCAATTACAAGTTAATCTCCCACTTAAATATCCATAATTACCCCATTATCCACATAATTAAGAATGATCTCAAATTACTTAAAATACTACTCATCTTTAGCACACCTTATGCACATCACTATCATGGTCATGTGGTACCTTGTACGGCAATTGTCTATAAATACCCGGTATTATAGCTCGGATCATATTTTATCCCAAATTGCCGAACTTCGACGAAACTCATTTTCTTTGACTCGCTTACCCTCTCACCTTCATGAATTTACTTATCACTTATTTAAAATAGCATAATACTTATAATCTCCAAGTAATATCATTCATGTGATTACATCGATTAATTACGACGAAACATTAACATATTAAAATGCGGGATGTAACATCTCATTTCGGAGCTTTCATCAATTTACTTATGGCGTAATTTCACATATGAAAACATGGGATGTAACAGACTAACCCGGTACAAACACATCTAACTACAAGGAACACCAGTTTATCATCATCCACTCGGAATCACAAGTAAGATAAATGTCACGCCCCAACCTTTGGGAGCGCAACTGGCGCTAAACTTAGTGAACCCGGTCGAGCAAGCGTACTAAAACATTCCTACCCGACTCGTTCATAATCTAAAAAGAGAATGAATCACCATTTGTTAATCAGATTAGAGATCAGTTTTACAAATATACCGACGAATACTATTTCACTCTTCCTCATATACATTATGCCATAGCTAAGTTCTTAGAAGTACATACGGTTTACAATTTAGTGGAAAAGAGTTTCAAAATACAACTAGATCCGATGACCACCCTGAAAATGCGGTATGTAACATCTCATTTCGAAGCTTTCATCAATTTACTTATGGCGTAGTTTCACATATGAAAACATGGGATGTAACAGCCTAACCCGGTACAAACACACCTAACCATAAGGAACACCAGTTTATCATCATCCACTCGGAATCACAAGTAAGATAAATGTCACGCCCCAACCTTGGGGAGCGCGACCGGCGCTCAACTGAGTGAAGGCGGTCGAGCAAGCATAATAAAACATTCCTACCCGACTCGTTCATAATCTAAAAAGAGAATGCATCATCATTTGTTAATCAGATTAGAGGTCAGTTTTACAAATATACCGACGAATACTATTTCAGTCTTCCTCATATACATTATGCCATAGCTAAGTGCTTAGAAGTACATACGGTTTACAATTTAGTGGAAAAGAGTTTCAAAATACAACTAGATCTGATGACCACCATGACACCCATACATTACCCGACCGGCTAAGCCATCCCAAGTAAGACATATCCACATCCACAATTTAAGTCAATAATTTCAACAAAAGTGCCACCATGTGTACAACATGGCATCCGATCTCGACCCGATCTGCTAAGCCATCTCACTTGGGACATAACCTCTTTTAATTGTTCAGTCAATTCACAATTTGTTTCCCATCATCCATTACATGGTACAAACAACCCCGTTTATTAAGTAGTTCTTGGCACTTGGACGCATTTTACAATTTAAGCCTTTCCATTTTTAATTGTTCAAATAACATCATCGACCATGTCGATAAGTACTATAATTTAAGACGTTGCACATATAAAGGGAAGATCTTGGAGATCACAATAACATTCTCAAATAGCATTATTTCATAGTAAACATCTAGAACGGTTATGGAACATAAATATTTCAACCCAATACATTATGGCAATCAATTCTAGCATGGTCAAGTCAGAACTTAAGCCAATTATTTGGACACCATGAGTTCGATTCTAAGAAGAAGAGGGTTAGCCATACATACCTTAATTGAGTTTCCTTTATAGCTTTTAGACCATCCCGGTTTTAGCAACTTCAATCTATCCTAATCATATAACAAAATTGAACCCAAAATTAGTAGAGTGGTCGTAACTCTAGCTCATTAGAGCATTTTTTCAAACACTAGGTGTGCATTACTGTTCTTAGGTCACCGTTCTTCCACCCATTAGGGATACATGCATGCAAGAAACTTACTCCCCACATCCAATATTTACTTCACCAATTATTCCTCTTTTTACTAGATTTATGAATTTAGAGTACGTGGCATAGATTCTTGCCTTTATAGTGCAGGCCTAAGTTGCTTTCCTTGATAAATCTCAAATTTCAAGCAAGAATTGAGGGGTATTGGATAAGGATCACCTTCTCACTCTAAATCTCTTTCTCTCACTCTAGTTATCAGAAAAATATGATGAAAAATGGCCTAAGGAGATGTTTTAAAGGAATGGGGGTCGGGTTTTAAATTAAGAAAATGAATTCACCGACACAGGTTTGTGGTCGCATAATGGATATGCGGTCCGCAAAGTAACCACAGAAATAGCCTCCAGGAAGTTGAATTTTCTGACTGAGTATGCGATCACAATGCGGTCCGTATAGCTATTCTGTAGTCGCATATTGTACCGCAGAACTCCCTTCCTGGAAACCCAAGAGTGGTTATGCGGCCAATGTGCGGTCCACATATTGATTATGCGATCGCATAATCGACTGCAAAACTAGCCTCAATTTGGCTAGATTTTCTTCTTCACTCTGCGGCCATTATGCGGTCCGTAGAGTGATTATGCAGCCACATAAATATGTAAATCTGAAAAATATTTTCTTCTCAGTCCGCAAGGTACTGTTTAATCCAAAAAGTTTGAAGCGCAGCGAGCAAGAATTTCTACTATAATAATGCAGGAATCTAACTTGGCACTACGAAAACCCGAGTTTTTTTTTGTTAAGAATTTTACGGGTCCTTACAATAAATATCTCAACGACTAAAACACTCTATTAACTCAATCCGGTAGAACCAAAACCACAACATGTAATAAACTTCCCACATCTCTACAACACCCAAACCTCAAGTCGGACCAAATCATCCAGAAATCATATCAAAACCTACCGTACTTAACTAACAAAACGTCCACTCAAGGCTCATGACCCACAATACCGACCAAATAAAAATGATAGACACATACTATCACAATAGAATTCCCCAACTGGAATGAACCCATAAAGAAAGTACAAGAATCACAAAATACAACCATATCTAAAGCAAGGTAGGATGAATCTTACCAATAAATGGGACCCGAACAAACTAATACTAATGCATCTCTATAACCAACTGAAACCATACTTGTAACTAAATCATTTGTGGCATCCGCCTCATTCCAACCAAGAAAAGCATAACAATGGGCCTGCGTCCTCCTCTAGAAAGACCTCTACCCTCCTGACCTCCACCCTAGTTGGCGGTGCATGCATAACAGAAACTTGGGGTAACTCATAGCTTGAATATTCTTCTATGGCACACCCATCCGGAGTATGGGACAATATCTCACCATGTGGATGGTACCCCCACACTCAAAGCAGCCTCTCCGATAACGTGGCTATAGAAGTTATCCGAAATTGGTACTTTAGGATCCATGGATATTTGAGACACCACGTGAAAACTGAACTGCAAATTGAACTGGCTAGCCCACAAAACCTCTACCATGACGCATACCTTAAAAATAGGGATCAGTAGATCCTCCTAGTCCATGAGGCCTCTTAGCCACCATGTCCTACCTATCCTGGCACCACATATGCTCCAACATGCGAGCGATCTCCACAACTTGGCAAAATAGAGTATTAGTCTCCAACTCTCGAGCCATGCTGAATCTAAGACTATAACTGAGCCCCTCGATAAATATATAGTCTCGCTCTCTGACTATATAACCAAGGTAGGGGCAAGTTAGGACAACTCACTGCTTCTGACACTATCATAGTGCCCTGATGTAGCTACTCAAACTCTGTGCGCTGACCCCAAATCTAAACTAGTCGTGATGGTGCCTAGCGTGATACTAGGCTAGCCAATTTATTG
>MDKI01254365.1:0-76343 GCA_005239505.1 Nicotiana paniculata
CAAACCCTCTCATTTCACTCACCCTCTCCGCCGTCACACTTCACTCTCCTCTTCAAATCCTCCCTAATCCTAACCCTAACTCTCACCTCTCCGCCTCTCATCTGTCGTCAACCATGGTGATTCCTCACCACCCTCATGCCTCCCATGGCTCTCTTACGCCGATATTGCTTGTCACTAAACTCCTCAAGGGACCAAGGTCAGTCCACTTACGACTTTGGCTTTTGCTTGCCTGTTTCAGGCCGTTCTGGTTCGATCTCTAGTAAGATCTTCTTACTTTTTCCTAAACCTATGGATTTCTAAACTTCGTCTTCGTCTCTATGCTATTTTCTCAAAACCCTAATTTCTATCTTCCATCTTCTCAGATCTGAGATGAATCGAGCCTATCTCGCATGTTTCCTTGAAAGTTTCCTGATTTTTCAAGTGATTTTCCATTTTCCTAAAACTAGGGTTTACTGAAAATCATCTTCTCCAAAAGTTTTCGGATTTTGAATGTTTAATCTTCTGTTCTTGTGTGCTTTTGACCGATTTATGTTCAGTTTGCCTAAAATCCTAGTCGATTTATGCTAAAACTCCATTTTTTCTTATGTTTTTGCTTCGATTCTGAGTTTTTCAATGTTACTAGTTGTATTGATTCACTTTGTATCTTTGGCCTACACGATTTTTCTTAGTCAAATACATTGCTTTGTTATTTTTACCCTAATTAATCTCTATTAGGGTTTCTGAGTCAATTTTCCGGATTAATTTCTATTTGTCTCTGAAATTTTACTAGCTCATTCTCTATTTGAGGAAGTTGATATCGCTCTTCCCAGAAATCAGTATTACTGTGAAATTTTATTGACTGATTCACTCTGTTAAAAAGTTCATGTGCATAATTCTCGTTTGTCCTTGTTTAAGACGTTACTGATTTATCCCTGCCTTATTTAATTGCATGTATAACTGTGGATTCTTAGTGATTTCTTTACAAGATATGATTGGGATTCTTTCCTTAATTAGACCCTTGTTATTACCGTTTGATCAATAGCCCTTAATTAAAGGAGTCTATTTTGACTCCCTTATTTGGTTTGATTTGAACTTCTTGCCTTAATTGAATCCCTGATTATTATCGTTTGGTCAATTGCCCTTAATTAAAGGAGTCTATTACGAACTCTGTATGTGATTGAATTCTGTGACTTCCTTCATTGTTGGCTTCTAAATCTTTTTACCTTGTTTGTACTACTCTTAAACTACTATATAAACTCCCATGTTTCACCTCTCAACACACGAACACATTAGTTTAAAAAGCGCTTTCTCATACTCAAAGCTTTTCTGCTCTCTTACTTTCTTTGTTACTGTTCTGAATTAGCCGACTGCAAGCCAAGGCTAATTATTATGCTCTCCTATCCTTCACTTTGTGTTTACTATCCCCTTACTGGTATGTTCTGATTTCAATTCAAGTCCCAAAACCAACATGTTTCTTTTACTGCTTCAATTTATCATGTTTCTGATCTGTTTCTATCTATGGTTTTGTTGTTCATCATGTAATTGACATGTCTACATCATTGTTCATCTAGCATATTATGTTATGCCTCACTCCCCTTTAGGATTAGTATGCTTGTGAATATGTTACCCCTTGTAGTATGTCCCAATATGATCTGCTCTATCTCATGTTTACCTATTTTCTAGCATGAACCTTTCTTTGCAAAGCAATTTGTATCCTAAGTTGTATGATTCTGTGTTGATTTTGAAATTCATGTTGTGTTGATACCATTAGCTATCCCCTAATCCCAGTAAACCCCCTACAAGAACTTCTATGATCATGTATATTATGTGCTCTATGGGTCCCCAATTCCCATCACCCCTGTATGAAGGACTATGATTTGAATGTGCTGAATCTGTTTGTGCTATGATTAGTCTATTATTTGTTAATTGTCCTACTCTTGTCAACAAACTGTTTTTTTTAACTAAATCTCTCCTATTTTATAAAACTATTTCAACTAAGTCTTTTCTAAATGCTGCCTTTCCTATTAAAACCTTTTCAAAACTATGTCAAGCACTCTCACTCTACTCTTAGGTCCTTAGGCTCTGCCCCTCCAGCGTATGACTACCTTGGGATTCCTATGAGATCCCTCTGAACTCTGGTGCACTGGGATTGGCCCTTCCACACTGCACTTACTCAATTATGGTTATGAAATCTGGGTGTGAGCACTGCCCGGGAACCCTTGAGGTCCTTAGGGAACTCTGACACACCCGGATATGAGAAAGGCTATGAAACATTTGAGCACTTGAGGTTCTGGGAATCTGGGCATGTTCTTTCAGGCTCCCTATAGTTTAACTTCTTCTTTTCCTTTATCTATTTATGTAATTTACCCAGCTGGTCTGTAATAATTATTTGTAAATATATATTGGGAATGGCTAGTGAAAAGGGAAGGATAGCTATATATGTTATCAATATCAAGGGGTAGAAACCATGCCTTAGGTTTACATTTCCTATATGTGCATTAGAATCCATGTTTAGCACCAATACATTCTAAGCATGTCATGCATTAGATATCATGTTTTAGGTTTACTACTTCAGCATCTCATTTGACCCTATTTATCACTTAGAAATCCTTCTTCTAGGCTAAATAATAGCATCAACATAAAAATGTTGCTCCTGCACATCCTGAAATTATGTTGTAACTTCCTGTGCATTTAGAAATCATGCTTTAAGATCTCGCCCAATCACACTTAGTTAAACTACTGATGCATGAAAAGGACATAAGACGATCTCATATTTGATCATCATGTTTTAAATAACTGGTGATAATCCCTGTATTTTGCAACACCTAGAACAGCATGCTTTTAGGTAAAAAAAACTTCTGAACTATTTTTTAACAATTCTGCTAGTTATTATGCACAATCCCACACCTAGGCAAGCCTTAGGTAATTAATCTCTTTAAAAACTGGAAGACTGTTGCTTTTTTGTTTACTGCTTAATGGTTAATAGGTTTTAAACTCAATAGGAAAATTGATTAGATCCTGCTTCTGTGTTTATAAAATTGAAGCTACATATCTTCTGTATTCTGATTTTCACTTAGACATCATGTTTTAGGATCCTACTTAATAATACTGCACTTGTTTGTGTTTGAGACGTGCTACTTATGTGCATTATCTGTGGGGGTAAATCTGAGACTCTTAATTGCTTTTTCCTGTTTTATCTTTTCAAATCATATATGTTCTTTCATGTCGCCTAGTATTTTCTCTTTTCAACCTTAGGGGTCTGTCTAGAACTGCCTATAGGTAGGGGTCCTAAATTCCTCCAGGGCCATTAAGAAGGGACGGGTAACAACACGCATAGAGATCGTTAAATAACACTCGCTTTAATAACCGCTAAGGAGTAGGGAAGGGTAGATATGGATATGATGAACGATGCGCTAATGCAACGTGTAGCATCTCTTTTAAGAAGAGATTATTGGGCATTGTACCGATGTGATCCTATAGGATAAACTACCTAGGACCCCCTATCCCTTACATATGTGTGTTTAGATCATAACTCTCTCAAACCTTGTATGTGTATTTTTAGGCTTTAAATCTTTTAAAACTTTGGCACATATGTGTGCTTAGATTGCGAATCTTCCCAAAAATTTTATCTGTTTACCTATATGTTTTGTTTGCTTATGTGCTAACTGTTTTAAAATTTACAAAGCTTGTTTAGCCGGGAACCACAGTTGTGGACTTTAAGGGGTGTCTAACACCTTCCTTTTGAAGTAATTTCAAACCCTTACCCTATCTCTGGTTATCTAATCTGTGTTTATAAATGACTTTTAGTAGGTGCCCTAACGCACCTTAAAATCGTTAGGTGGCGACTCTTCAATTTCTTATCCCTTTACCAAAAGGAAACGAGTTGTTCCAATAATGTCGAATACCCTGACCAACCCGAAGAGGGGAGGAAAGAGGGGGGGAGCGACAGTTCCCTAGCAAAGGCGCCAAAATTTGATCACGCCCAACTATGCCTTATAAAAAGAACAAAGTGGTCGCTGCAAATATAATCCGGTTTAAGTCCGGAGTCGAATCTACAGGGAACTAACCTATTCACTACAACTCTTAATAAGGTTAAGCTCAGACAATTTTCGTATGCAAGATTTTTATCAATAAGCAGTGGAATTTATTTAGCTAAAGTAAAATGATAAGAAAACTAACAATAATCATGAATAAAGATGAATTCAAGGATAGAAAGATCTAGGGTATTGATTTTCCCAATTGCCCGATTAATTCTTAACTCTTAAGTTATAACCTTGCTGTAATACTCTATGAGGATTATGAGTTATGGGCTATCGTAATCATCTCTCGATCAATTACAATAATTTATTAGAAGCATTCTATCGAACTACTCTAGCTAACAATTTATGCAACTCAGAATTATCCCACCAAAGCTTCGTTATTTCTAAACCCACTTTTAAATTCAAGTAATTAATCTTTTCAATTACCCAAAAGTGGTGTTGTTCAACAACAATCTAGCCAAGTATTCTTTCTCAAGCAACACAAGGCAATTAGACACGATTAATCAAGGGCCCATTCGATTAATCACAATACATTACGTAGTTGAACAATCATAGCGCAAACACGGCTCGATTATATCAGAATAGAGTTCAGAACTTCATCCAACAATTGGTTCCATCAATTCTAGACTGAATGTTTAGCTACTCATACAAAAATAAAACAAAGCAATAATATGGTTCATGATTCACAATTAATGGTAAAAAGAAGAAGAAAGAAAAATTCTAAAGATGATTTGATCTCCTCTCACTTGTTCTTGCCTCCAATTGAGTATAAAACAAGCTTAAACTGACTTTTGGATGAGTTTTGTGTTCTTCTAGATTTAGGTTAATTGCCCAGGAATTTACACTTTAGCCCTTGAAATCTTTCGCTGCTAACTCCTCGACCGCGGTCGTTCACGAACTTTCTGTTTTGCACCTCGTTCCCTCGCGTCCAGGTCCGCGGTCGCAGACCTGGCTTTCACTGTTTTCTTTGCCTTTACTTGCTCTTTTTCATCCGGGCTATCATTGATTGGCCTTGTATGTCCATAATTGACTCCAAAACGCTCTTCATCTTCCTCTTAGCTCGGAGTGGCTCCTGCACAACATAAGAATCTCAATTAAAGCATTTTGTTATCTTTTATCATTTAAACATCAATAAAGTATAGTTAATTTAGAGTATAAATAGCGTCTACATTGCATAATATAGGCTACTATCATACCTAACCTCCTCGAGTCCTCCTAAGAAAATTTTCCAAAAGCAAATTTTCTAGTTTAATATCTTTTATAAAGGGGAAATAAAGGAAAAGTAGATCCAAGAAAGCACGATGCTCATAAGTAAACTTTGGGAAAATTGTTCTTCCAAGCTACCGTACGTTGCCAGTTACTGTATGACGTATTCCTCGAATGCAATTTCGTCTTCAGCTTCAGCAACAGAGCCTTCTGCATATAAACTATAAAGTAACTTTTGCCATTTATCTAAAAGAACTTTTGCCATTTATCTGATTTACCAATGTCTACAAGAGCATGCCCATACTGCATTCATCATTGCTGGATTCACAATATCTGGCTTTTCCAAGCACTTCTATAGACCACTCATGCTTCAATTTCGTGTCAGTATATGAACCTGTTAGTATTATGTATATGCAAAGTAATTTCTGGAAATAAAGTAACGTTAAAAACAGAAATTTAGGAGAAACAGAATTTAATCCGAGCCTATTGAATTCACAGTGTTTCCTTAAGGAACTTAATCCCCTCCTAGTACCCGAGGTTGTGGATTATTTCCCCCCAGGTCAGAACAGATTATACACTAGTGTAGCGATACTTCAAACCTAGTGTTTCAGCGAACACAATAATCGGTAGCAAATCACACTTATTGTTACTTTCTTTTAGTTAAAACAATGCAGAAGAAAGAAGGAGAATTCAGAATTTCGTAAGGAAAATCTAAGGGAATGATCTGGTATTTATAGTCAATAGATTGGGTTCAAACGAAGAGATGCAACTCTTCATGATGATTGTTCACGTAAGAATGGCAAATAAAACGGGAAAATCAAACACGGACGTAAATTAAATTACCGTAACAAAACGGCTAATTTGGATTAAAATAAATTTGGTCCAAAAATTAATCAATCGATCAGATCATTTGACCAAATCCAAATCTGAAGCCGATCGGCAACGACGACGTCGCGAGGCTTGCTTTTTTCTCAACTTTTAAGAGCTAAAAGAAGAACAGTTATATATAAACCCATCAAAACTTTTGTAGTTCTCTAATATGGGTCAATGTCCCTTTGTTAAAGAGGAAAATTCAAATATTTCATTTTCCCTTTATTTCTCGTTCACTCTATTTTAAGCTAAACCAAGCTTGAACCCAACAGAACCTTCTTGGTTACACGCGGTTGATATTATTTTACTACTGTTTGGTTAGATGATCATAAATAGCTGATAGAGATTAGGATACTGAAAATTATTTTTAAGTGCTGAAATTGAGTTAATAAATAAGCAATTAAGAGTTAGTAAATAAGCAATTACCATCCACACATCAAATGCCTCCTTTAAATCCCCATACTCTATCCTACTGCCGTTCATCCTCCGGAACATATGGATTAATAAGAACTCAAACTTCTTCGACCATACTTCAACCACTACATGCCAAAAAAAAATCATGCTACAACTAGCAAAATTCCTATCACTCACTCAGACCATAACAACCTCAAAACCCAGGCTTCAAGTCCTAGTAACATGGCTACCACCATCTAAGAGTCATTACAAGTTAAACATCGATGGAGCTTATGATCCAACTCACCAAACCAGTGGTACTCGGGGAATCATTAGAGACCACAGTGGCTCATGAGTTGTGAGTTTTGCGCAGAAAGTGATTGCAAATTCAGCCCTACACGCTAAGATGTTCGCACTACTAGTCAGACGGGAACTCTCCTTCACAAATAATCTCTTTCCAATTATAATGAAAACGGATTTGCAGGTATTATGTAGTTTATTTACGGTTGAACAACATTGATTCTCACACCTTCTTAATTATTGCAGTTTTCTTCTTGATGATGTTGGATTGACGGCTATAACTCATATATATATATATATATATAGGGAAGTCTAACTCTGTGGCCGATGCTCTAGCAAAGTACAGATGTTTCATGCAATCACCAACAACGGAGGAAGACACCATAATATTCTAAGAAACTCCTCCTGACCTTGTTTTAAGTACTTTCAATAAAAACAGACCGGGGAAAATCACTATGCAATCTACCCCCATATGTGTTGTATTAACTAGACTTCTCTAGTTTTAATATAAAGTATTCCTATCTTTAGCCCAAAAAAAAAAAGGACGGTAACACACGATGTGCACATCAAGACATCCAGACACATGTTTTACAGATATTTAGAGTATGTGCATGCACTTGTAAATATATCAAACATTTGACAGTGAAAGGTACAAAGAATTCAATGCAGTACCTAAATCGCACACGACTTGTGTAGCAACCATTCTCACATCTTACTAGCCTCTTCTATAAGCCATATTCAAGTTACGGTTATCAATATAATGATGTTGGACCCTAGTTATATTATTCATATTCTAAATGTTTTAATTAGTTCAAAATGCAAAGGGATGTAAGAAGTCCTCGTTGCGATGTGTAATATTTTACTTATATGATCTTGAACAATACTCACATATCATTAACTAATTTTTGAAGTTGATTTAAGTCCAATATCCATTTTTTATGAGCAAGATAATAGAGAGACAAACTTCAGCAGTATTAATCTATTTGTTTAGTAAATTATTAGCAAAACGGTGTTGGTAAGATTTAAGTCACACGCCAATTTTCTTTCAATCTAGAAAAAGTGATCAAAGAGAGAACAGAAACCAGGACATATAATCGTGTAAGCTTCCATCTATGGAAACCAGTGAAACAGGCGGAATAAATATTGATGCAATGTATATGTCTATCATTCTGTTTCTTTATTTGTTAACACATACGAAGTTCTATGTTAATTATTCACAGTTGGTGTCTTGAGAACCAAAATCTAATTATTTCATAGCATGTCTTATTCTTTGATTCAAGAAATCCTGCTTTTCCTTCTTTCGAAATTTAAGAATTTAGGCAACATATCACACTCAAAATTGGTTAAATTGATATTTATAGTCAATGTAGAATCGCTAAAGTGGGGTGGACGGAGAAAAGCTTTTTCATCGGAGCGACTTATATCATATGTCGAATGAAATTATCAAGCCTGATATCATGAGTACATTAATAGGTTGGTTCATAACATATCTGTTAAAGGATATATAAATGAAAAAGACAAATAAGTTCTTAATGCCATATATGCTCATGGACTATTGTTTCTTTCTTATATATATTAAAGACTGTATTATAAAATTAAAGAATTAAGGCCTTTTACTATTTCCTGAAAAACAAAAAGAAAAGAATACATATTGGGATCGATGGAGTTCAGTCATACAACATAGCTATCGGGTAATACCTGAAGTTGGTCGAGGTTTGATATGTCTTAAGAGAAAGTGACCCCAAGAAAGCTAGGTATCCACACGACGTTAACTTTGTTCATCTAAAATTTCAAATAATTGCAGCAGAGGATACCGGAAAACATGCGACTGGCATCTTTTCAAAACTACTTTTTTTTTAAGATTATTTTTAAAAGAAATATTTTTTAAAATAAACAGAATATGAGACGTTATTCCTTGATATATGATCAATCTTTTTGAAAAGTTGAATGGAGTTCTAGATAGAGTAATAATGTTTCATTGGTATTTTCTTGCGGGACTCTCGTCTTTTCTCTTTTCCTTCTAGCTAGTGTTTTAAAAGGTATTTTCTAGACGAGCCCCCGGGTTAGCCCTAGGGCATACTAAAAATTGTTCAAATAGAGCATGTGCAACTCACATGTATTAGTTGGTTAGGAAAATTAGTTACAGCTGTTAGGTGGTTAATGCCAATTGTTAGTGAGTTGTCTTAGTTGGATAAGTTAATTAGCGTTTGTTAGTGGTTAGTATATATGTACATTGTTAACTACTGAATGAACAAAATGGAACAGTTATCGTTTGTAAATGCTCTGCTTCTCTCTCTCTCTCTTCTAACTCCATTGATGAGCAAGGTGAAAGCTCAAATCCTTGCATTTTAGCATGGTATCAGAGCGGGAGTAATTGATATCGCACATCGCGCCTTCGTTAAGGCTTAAATTCACAGAAGTTCTTTTCAATTTGGTCAATTGTTGTTCGATTATTCTGAAAATGGGAGAAACTTTGATCGACCACACACATCCTTTATACCTAGGTCCATCAGAAACTCCAAGCTTAGTTTTAATACCGGTGAAACTCACTGGATCAGACAATTACGGGCTATGGAGCAGGTCGATGAGGATCGCACTTTTGGGGAAAGAAAGCTAGGGTTCGTTAATGGCACATGCAAGAAGGATCTGCTCAAAACAGATGAATTGCAGGAACAATAGGAGACTTGCAACACAGTGGTTTTGTCATGGATCATGAACAATGTGTGTGCAGAGCTCCTAGGTAGTATCGTCTATGTATCAGATGCACATCTCGTTTGGCAAGATCTACTAGAGAGGTTTGACAAGGTCAATCGAGTGAAGATTTTTCAGTTGCATCATGAAATTGCAACATTATCACAAGAAACTAGCTCAGTCTCAGTCTACTTCTCGAAATTAAAGGAGATCTGGCATGAATGTGATGTATTTAGCCCCGTTTTCTAACTGTGGATTCCCAAAATCAAAGGAGAATGTGGATATGATGCACCAATAGCGAGTTATGCAGTTCCTGTGGCTTGAATGATTCGTATGATCAAGCGCACGAGAAAATCCTGATGAAAACTACTGCACCAAACCTCAATCAAGCATATGTTATGATTGTACAAGATGGGAGTTAGCAAACAATTGGTGCCAATATTGTAACTGATAAGGCCGATGCTCTAGCTATGCAAGTAGGAAGAGGTAGAGGTTTTCGAGGAAGGAAGCAATTTATGCAATGTGAGCATTATCACATGAGGAACGACACCAAACAAAATTGCTACAAACTCATTGTCTACCCATCTAATTTTGATCAAAGGAAGAAAATTGATGCTGGAACTCAGAGTTATGGTCGAGGAAAACCAGACAACTGGAAAAGGGAGTTACTTGTTATTGTGAATCATGCATATGCAGGCTCATCTTCTCAAGCAGCTGAGGGTGGACAACCTGTGAAACCTACTGACAGAGGACATCACTTCACTGTTGAACAATATCGCCAGATACTCAGCCTTCTCAGCAAAGACTCTGGGAGTACCAAGCAAATACAGCAGGTAAAGTCATTAGTCTAATGTCTAAATTTTGTCAGAAATTCGATTAGAAGGAAAATGATTGGATTGTTGACTAAGGGGCAACCCATCATATTGCTTCTAGTTTAGAATTGCTTGAAAATACCAAGGGTACAGATAGGTTCATCAGAGACAAGGTACACTTATCTATAAGGGAGAAAGTTAATATCACTCACATCGGTAATGCTAGACTATTTGACAAGGAAGTAATCAAAAATGTGCTTTATGTACCTAATTTTAGGTTGAACCTATTATCAGTTTCCAAGCTAACCAAGGAACTATCTTGCAATATCAATTTCTTCCCTGACTTTTGTGTATTTATGGATATTTGAAATGGCAAGGTGAAGGGGATTGGTAAAGAAAATGGAGGATTGTATGTGCTCAAAGGTGGTAGGCAGGGTGGTTGAAAGAGATAGCAGTCTGTGGTGTAAGAATATGAGAGCCATGCATATTAGTACTAGTAGCTTAGCACAAAATACATGTTTTGTATGCTCATTGGTAAATCAGACAAGGTTAAAGTTTCCTCTTAGTGACTCTAGAATTGATGTCTGTTTCACCTTGTACAGATGGACTTATTGTCACGACCCAAAATCCATTAAAGGTCGTGATGGAGCCTAACATTATTGTCAGGCAAGCCAACAATTAAATGATTAACTTCATTACTCATTTTAGTATTTTTGAAATCATAATTTCCTTCAACTAAATAGTAAGAGATAAAATTTACATAGTAAATGACAATATTTTTACAATTTTAATACTGAAAAACCCAAAAGCACCTCCAAAACCCGGTGTCACGAGTGTACACAATTCGAACAATTTTGAATTTACCTCAAATGAAAAATGAATAAACCCGAAATTTGAAAAGAATTCTGAATTACGAAGGCTTAGTTCGGTTCTAAAAGAATGATATTTTTGCTTGCTCAATTCAAACTAGTGGTTGGTTAATGAGACCCCTAGCTTAATTTATAGAAAGAAAGTGAAATTTGTCTAAATACTAGACATAAGGAAGCAGGCGATAAATGTGGGAACAAAATATTGTAGGAGGGATTATTTGTCTTCCTAGTCTTCGACACAAGAAAGGGGTGTAGAATTATTTTTTTCTTATGTCGAAACAAAAGAGTAATGATTCTTGATCCTGTTTGTTAAAAATTCCTAGTCTTGGTTTTGATTTTTCCAGATGTATCAGAAACCTTTTACCTTACCCCCAAGCATCAACTAGAAAATACAGTAAAATGCTACATCTTTCTGGGATACAATAAGACAAGAGTGTGTAAATAACTCGGATGGAGACTCTATGCGTGTTGCGGACTCGTAACGTGGAATGCAGCTCGCCTAAGTCCCCGCAATAACCGCGCTCTGCGCCCACAAGGCCACTAGACATATACGCACCTGCACAAAAATGTGCAGCAAGTGTAGTATGAGTACGTAAATCAACGTGTACCCAGTAAGTAGCTAATCTAACCTCGAAGAAGTAGCAACGAGGGGTAGACTCCGACACTTACTATGGGATAACAATAAAATACCGATATCATAATTAAGCATGGATTGTATAGAACGGTTGTAAACTCAATAACATGAAGTAAGTAAACAATTCTTTTGTTAATAGGAAATTTTCAAATATATTTTCATAATTTAACATTTTTGTATCTCAGGTCAATGAAGCAATATCAATTATTATTAATTCCAAAGAATTATCATGCGCAAATCATGCCAAGGCCGAACAGCCCGATCCAACAGAAATATTTAAATTGTGCACTGTCGAGGGTCGAACGACACGAACTATAGATGCATTTATCTGCTACTGAGGCATTCGGCCCGCTCCACAAAAGAGAAATATATTTAATACAACCAATCCAAGATTTATTAAGGGGAAATTATTCAAAGAAATACCAATTCTCATTAACGGTCAAGAAAATGAAGTTTAACCTTTTACAATTCCTTTATCAAGTTTCAATATGATTTAAGGAATTATATTAACAAATAGGGTGCAAATATCGCAGGTATGACATGATTTGGGTCCTAGACTACCCATACATAAGCATAATAGTAACTACGCATGGACTCTCGTCACCACGTGCGTACGTAACCCCCACAAATAGAAGCACATATTAAATCAGTTCACCTATGCGGTTAATTCCCTTTTACAAGGTTAAAAAAGAGACATACCTCGCTCTGAAATTCCACAACCGGCTCCAAAGCCTTTCCAACAACTTAAATCGATGTTCAACGCTCCAAAACTAGTCAATAAATGTGCAAATCCATAAATATATACCCTAATACTCATTATAATCCAATTTCCAACCCCACTCAAAAAGTCGATAAAATTAACCCTTGGGCCCATGTGCCCGGATTCCGAAATTTTTTGAAGATAAACATTACCCATAGCATAGCGAACTCAAATATATATTCTCAATTCTATGCCCAAATTCGTAGTCAAAATCCAAAATACCAAATTTCTAGGCTTTCTTCAAAATCCCAAATTTCTAAGATTTTTCATGTCTAAATCCACATATAAACCTTGTATTTAACTCACAACTAGATAAAGGAATTACCTCATGATTGATGATGAAAATGGTGCTCCAAAATCGTCCCCAAGGTCGACTCCCATGAAGAAATGGGGTGGAAATGAGCCCAGCCCCCGTCTTAAAAGACACTGCCCAGCTTCCCCCTCCTCCGTGAACGTGGCCACAACCTCGCGTTCGCGAAGAGCATTCCTGCTCCAGCTCCAAAATCCACTACGCAAACGCGATATGACATTCGTGAACGGGATGACCAACTCCTCCGCCCCTTCGCGAACGCAACATCAAACACGCGGACGCATAGAGCAACTCCCCTGGGACCACCTCTTGTTTGCCTCTCAACGCGATCGCATAGACCCATTTGCGATCTTGAAGCTATGCCTCTTCCAAGGATTCACGAACACGATCCTTCCTCTGCGAACGCGAAGAAGGACGCACCAAACCTCAGCAACAGCAGTAGCAAACATGAGCAAAATGACCCGGAACCAACCGAAACACACCCGAGGCCCCCGGGACCCCGTCCAATCACACCAATCAGTCCTATAACATAACACGGACCTGATCGAGGCCTCAAATCACATCAAACAACATCAAAATTGTGAAGCGCACCCCAATTCAAGCTTAAAAAACTTTAGAACTTCAAACTTCCACTTTCGATGCCAAAACCTATCAAATCACGTCAAATTGACCTCAAATTTTGGACACAAGTCACATTCGGCATTATGGACCTACTCCAACTTCCCGGATCAGAATCCTACCCCATATAAAAAAGTATAATCCCGGACAAACTTTTTAAAAACCTTCAAATTTCTAACTTTCGTTAAATGACCCCGAAACGATCTACAGACCTCCAAATCCACATATGAATGCGCTCCTAAGGCCAGAATCACCATGCGGGGCTATTCCCAGGCTCGGAATTCCAAATGAATGTCGATAGAATTGAAATACACTTCAACCCCAAATTTATGAAATCCTTCCATAATACCAACTTTCCACAATAGGCGTTGAAATTCCCCTTGGGTCATCCAAAACTCGATACGGACATACGCCCAAGTCCAAAATCATCATAAGAATCTGTTGGAACCTTCAAATCCCAGTTCTGAGGTCGTTTACTCAAAAATCATACCTTAGTCAATTCTTCCAACTTAAAGCTTCCAGAATGAGAATTTTCTTTCCAAATCAACTCCGATCTTCCCGAAATTTAATTCTGACCACGTGTACAATTCATAATACCTGAAGTGAAGCTACTCATGGACTCAAACTGTCGAACGACGTGCTAGAGCTCAGAATGACCGGTTGGGTTATTACATTCTCTCCCACTTAAACATATCCGAAATCATTGATCATCACCTCGTGCACCTACCCGTGCTACCACAACCCAGTTGAGCATATTAACTCGGACCATTCCGAAGATTCTCCCTTTTTTTTAGTCAAATAAGCCTCAGAACCAAATTCTAACATCCGGAATCGTCCATCGGGCCTGCTTTCAACATACGAACACCGTACCATTCACTACAGACTGTACCAAAACATGATTGCATACCTTTACTAAATTTACACCATGACATTATAATTCACATGACCATACTAACATCTTCAGTCAAGCTGATTATTAGATAATGGGACTGGATTTTTTTATACTTAGTGTGCAAAATTGCTAAATAGTCTTGGCATAATTCATCAAAGCAGTTGTGCATATACCTCTCAACAAAATGGTATAGTTGAGAGGAAACATAGGTATATTTTGGACAATACCAGAGCATTGAAGTTTCAAAGATCAATACATATCAAGTATTGGGGTAATTATGTGGAAAATGCAGTATACTTGATCAATAGAATGCCTTCTAGCATTCTAGGGGCAAGAGACCTTTTGAGCTATTTCACCACAAGAAGGCATCACTGATGCATTTGAGAGTACTGGGATGTTTGTGCTTTGCAACAGTCTTGAAAACCAAATACTCCTAAACCTGAAAACCAAATAATTCTTCACATGCAGAGATGTAATATTCAGAGAGTCAATGTTTCCTTTTGCTCATGGAAATAGTGGTACTTGGGCCCAGGTTGGGGATACTCATCAGGAGCTGAACTATCAAATGTTTTCTCCCCTACATATTGAGACTATGGAGATGAGAACCACAACTCAAACTCATAATATGTCAACTGAAGGAGAAGACTCAATCCATCATGAAGAAGTAGTTCAAACTGATCTGCAACCTCATGAGCTGCAAGATACAACAGTGAATGAGGAAGAAACACAAGCTAGACTTGAAACTGAAGTTCCACCAGCAGCTCAAGGAAGTGAAGAAGATCAAGGAAGTCTACAGCAAACTACAAATGTACAACATGTTCTGTTCTGGAAAATGATAATGCAAATGGAGAACCACAATGAAGTAGAAAGTCTATTAGAAAGTCCAAGGGGCCTATTTCGATGAAATATTATGTCATCAATAAGAAGTCCAATACCTGCAGTTATCCACACTATAACAATTTGCCCTATGATAAGACTACTCTTAGCTATCAATACTATCTATCAAAGTTCTCTCAACTAGTGGAGCCACAAACATTCAAGGAAGCAGTACATGATAATTGATGGGCGGAAGCAATGAAACAGGAGTTCAAAGCTTTGGAAGATAATAAAACATATAACATAGTTGACTTACCAAAAGGAAAGAATACAGTCAGCTCAAAATGAATGTATAAAATCAAGTACAAATCAAATGGTGAAGTTGAGAGATTCAAATCCAAGTTAGTTGCTAAAGGATATAGCCAAAGAGAGGGGCTGGACTACAATGACACATTCTCACCAGTGGCCAAAATGGCCACTGTAAAATCTGTGATAGCATTAGCAGCTTCAAGGGCCTAGAATTTATTTCAAATGGACGTGTACAATGCCTTTCTACAAGGTGACTTATTTGAGGAAGTATGCATGGAGTTACCAGAAGGTGGAAGCATGGTGAGAGAAAAGTTTAAAAGATGTTGAAGTCTTTATATGGGCTCGAACAAGCCTCAAGGCAGTGGAATATCAAACTAACTGAAGCATAACTGAGTGCGGGATTGATTCAGAGCCATCATGATTATTCATTGTTTTAATTAATGAAGCAGGATAACCTTGTGATTGTATTAGTATATGTGGATGATCTTTTAATCGCAGGAAATAGTGCAGAGTTAGTTGAACATGCCAAAGCTATTTTGCATCAACAATTCAGATTCAAGGACTTAGGAGAATTTGAATATTTCTTAGGCATTGAATTATTGAGATCCAAGGCTTTAATTCTACTAAATCAAAGAAAGCACATACTGGAGTTAATCATAGAATTAGGGTTGAGTGGAGCTAAGCCAGCCTCTACACCTCTGGAGGCAAATGTCAGACTAACAACGACTGAATATGACCAAGCAAATGATATTAGAGGTGATGAGTTACTAGAAGACATTAGCTCATATCAGAGATTAGTGGTCAAGCTTTTATATGTCATTATTACTAGGCCTGATATCAACTATGTAGTGCAAACATTAAGCCAACTTATGCAAAGGCCTAAGAAGTATCACTGGGAATCAGCAATACGAGTTGTAAGATACTTAAAAGGTACACTTAGGAAAGAAATTTTGATGAGCTTTGGAAATGCAGAAAGACTGACATGCTGGTGTGATTCAGATTGAGCTGCATGCCCCAATACCAGGAGGTCTATCAATGGCTATGTTGTAAAGTTTGGAGACAGCGTGGTGTCATGAAAATCAAAGAAGCCGCAAACTATGTCCAGAAGTTCAGCTGAGGCCGAGGCTGAGTATAGGAGTATGGATGCAGCAGCATCAGAAATAACATGGCCATTAGGGTTGTTTAAGGGGTTGGGAGTTCAGGTTACTTCACCCGTGACAATTTTTAGTGACAGTAAATCAGCCATACAGATTGCAGGGATACCCATCTTACATGAGAGAACAAAGCAATCGAGATTGATTGCCACTTTATTCGAGACAAGATTAAGGAAGGAGTAGTCAAGGCAGTTCATGTGAACACAAAGGATCAACAAGCAGACTTACTAACAAAGGGGCTAGGGACTGCACAACACATGCATCTACTTGGCAAGCTTTGTGCTCAATTTCTTGCACCCGCCAGCTTGAAGGGGCATGTTCAATTAGAGCATGTGCAGCTCACGTGTATTAGTTGGTTAGGAAAGTTAGTTACAGCTGTTAGATGGTTAATTACAGCTGTTAGTGAGATGTTTTAGTTGGATAAGTTAATTAGCGTTAGTTAGTGGTTAGTATATAAGTTTAGTGTTAACTACTGAATGAACAAAATGGAACAGTTATCATTTCCAAATACTCTGCTTCTCTCTCTTTTCTAACTTCATTGACGAGCAAGGTGAAAGCTCCAATGCATCGAGATGTACTGGTGGGGGCATAAGCTTCAATATTCCAGGCATTTATCTAGGTGCAAGTCCCAACATTTTGGGTGTTTATTGGGGACATACTCCCCGATACCTTTGCAAATTTGAGCCAAAAGTTGTTAATAAATTATCTTTTAACTTAAATATCTAAAAGTGAACACATAGTTCTTTTTTGGTCAACAAATGAAGCTCATATTATATTATATTAAATATGAGTACTAGTACAAAGAGCATGTTGCCTGATTGGCATTTGGTCACAAAAAGAAGTAGCAACAGTAGAAACTATGCTATTACATCCATTTGTATGGTCATCTATACAAAAAGAAGTTGGAGCTAATGTTTGAAGCACTTCTGTTTTCCGTAAGTAGACAGTGCATGTTTGGTTTGCAGTCAGATCATTTGACAAAAAGTTGGTGGTTGGAGGAGAATAATGGCTATCTCGCTTATTTTCAGTGTTCCTCCATATTATGCCAGCTTATCTGCAACTCTATTTTGCTCCCTGTATACATGCATGATACATGGGCTACCCATTGACGAAGTACATATATATACCTACATTCAAAGAGTATAGCTGAGTAGTGCATGTTATGGCTGTTCATCATATATATTACCTTTGTTGAATCCACATTGATTTCTAGTAGTGTTAAATGATATCGTTAAGAGATTTGCAATCGTTCTAGCAGAGCACATAGTTCCATGTAGGTGGAGTCTCCTGTTGGTCGATTGCCAGTGTATTCGAGTATCCAGCTACCTGATTCAAATTATTAAGCCAAAACACATAGCCAAATAATTGAAAACTGTTGTTGAATTCTCTGCATAAGATAAAGGAAGGGAATGAGAAAAGAGAAGCAGAAAAGATGAAGAAAAATAGAGAGAGAGAGAGATGTGTGATCAGGCGTGAGGTTAGGTTTCCAATTATAGCCCTAATATTAAGGAATCCTTATTTATCACTAATTTGTATTTGTATATGATTAGTAATTTTTTACCGATATGTAATTAAGATATCTGGTGGTAGCAAATAAGTGTAGTATTTAGTATGACTAGGTAAAAATCTCTTTTTTCTTTTGCATTTGTAATTTTGAATAACTGACATAACCTAACTTCATACACGACGATCTAAATTTTTGAACTGCCAAAACCAAACTTCATACTCAAAGCTCTGTGAAAGCCTAATTAGATCTTCAACATTTGAATTGCATTCAAAATTCAGAATTGAGATTTTCACAGTCGACATTATAAAGTTTGAAACATCAAACATGTGATTGAACCTTTATAAACTTCGGCTACTATATAAATAAGGGGTCCTAAAATGGCTATTTGTGCAGTACCCCATGTATTGTCCACTTTAACACAATCTCTGGGCCCTCGGGAAGAACTTCAAATTTAATATGTGGTGTCCTTCGCTTGCTTTATTAAAAATATTTTTAACTTTTGACCTTGAAATTCTGCCGAACGGGGCAAACAGGAGCAAAACTTAAAAGAGCACCCAAAAAAGTATTATATTTTTTTTCCTTGGGGTTTAACCCAAAAGCCATCTACAATTAAATTCCTGAATATATGGCCCCTTAACTTTTTCTTTTCATTCCGACGTGGGATTTCCTAAGGCGAGTTTCATTGCGAATCTTATTTCTAAGTTCAACCATTTTCGGCTCATAGGCTATTCCACGACCCTTCCTTGGAGACTCAATGTCATCCTTAGGAATTTGTCCGACCATCATACTAGAGGAGGTGTGTGGAGATTGTATTTATCACTTAGCTTGTAACGATTGAAACCTAATTGCCTCACGTTGTATACCTCTTAGTTGCTTTAACCCAAAAGGCGTCTCTCCAGTTAAATTTCTAAATTCACCCTTTTCTGGCCCACTTTATCATCACGTTTTATGTGAGATTTGCGTAAGACATGATTCATAGCATGCACACCTCTTAATTTTAAGCTCAATTGCCATGTGTTTTTTAGTAAGTTCATAATTTTTATTTCACCGAAAAATTATCTAGTATTGGAATAAAACTGTCCAAGTTAAATGAGGGAATATCTACTGGATGAAAAACTTAAGCTAATTAACTAATTTGAGATTGAGTCATTGCTGTTCCTGTCGTAGTTACCATATCTTATGCCATTGCTATTTTTTTTATTTTTTATTTTCAACTTGGTGAATTCTTTAATGCAATGTAAAGTTAGTGGGAGTAAATTTTGGCTGCACAAGATGAAAAGCTACCACACAGCATATGGCCTTAGACTGATAGATGACAACCAAATGTAGTAAAGTGTATCATGAGGTTTCCCCTACCCTTACCATAAACGAATTGAGTAATGGGTGATGGTGAATAGGACATCACATGGGAGTCTTGTTCCAAGGCGTCACAACTTCAAGAGACGCGAAAAAAATAAATTCTAATAATTCAAGAGAGAGAAGTACTTTTGGACACCGAGAGACCGTTATATATATATATATATATATATATATATATAGATTTGTAATTTAACCATTCCATACTTGAAATTCATTAAATCAAAAGAAACATTTTAAGAGAGGTAAAACGCTATCTATCAAAAAAAAATTCATTTCTGAAATTTAAATTCAAAATTCCTGGTTATTAGTGAAGAATTTCCAACCATTCTGCACTCTTTGGTGATAGGCCAAAGGAAGTATTGAGGAAAAGTGATTAGGCAGGATATGTCATTGTTTTAGCCTAATGAGAACATGATCCACGATAGAAAGGTGGAGAGGTCGAGGATTGGGGTTGAAGGTCGACATATAGCCGTAAGTTTCTACGAGTAGTGCTAGTACAATTCTTGTATTTTCTTATTCTTAGTTCTTTATTATTACATGTTGTGTCATTCGCCTATGTACACTATTACATTGTTGTTATTATTGTTTGTTGATTTGTTTTTAATGTTCCTTGAGCTGACGGTCTACTGGAAACAACTTCTCTACCTTTACAAGGTAGGGATAAGGTTTGTGTATACATTATTCTTCTCAAATCGCACTTATACGATTACACTGGATTTATTGTTGATGTTGTGCTTTTCTTCCTTTAATCATCTAAAATTCAGGGAGGAGGTGTGAACCGGAGCTGTGAATGTTTTCTTAAACAAAGATGTGTTGGGATATATACTATTAACCATGGGTTTGGTTTAGATATCGTATTTATTATGAAATAATTATTTATCCAGTTTTGATAAAGTTTTAAATAGATCATATATTAGTTTATGTCATTTGCTTATATAGTAGATGATTTAGTGTATAGAGTTTAGCTTATACACGAAAGATTAAATCATCGGTTCTTATAAGTATAAAGTTTGAGTTCACAATCTAATGATAGAATTGGACAAACCATCAAGAATGATTGTAGCACAAGATTTAATATAATTTATCTTGATTATGAAAATGATTTAATTCTAATTTCGTGTGCTAGTACATTTTGTATGTATTGAACGGACAAAGTAGAGATAAGTATTTTATACTGTCTTAATAAACTAAACTTTCTAGCCATTAAATGTACTTATACTCTTAATCTTGATATAATTATCATTAGTTGTGTATATTATTATTATTTTGATTTATTAAAAGGCGATATGCCTGTAAATTGGACGATAATAATATGCATTGGCAAAGTAATAGTTAGTTGATGGAATTCATGTCTTGGTTTAGAGATTGATGATACACCTTTATGAAAGCTTATAAGTTTTCATGCGTAAACACGGTCGGTGAATTTTGTATCTGACACATGAAATAAGTTAAGCGAAAATCTAAAGGAAATAATCAATAAACTAAATCGTCAATAATTTAATATAATTGATTAGTATCTGAATCGTAACATGAGAAGTTAAATAATATTTAATGGATGAATTTCGAAATTGAATAAGGAGTGCAATTACGAATTTTTAGTGAAATAATTCGTAATTAATTATGGTGGATATTAATTTCAAAAATTAGAAATTAATTTCATAATTAGAAGCTTTGTTAATTAAATTATGTGGTCTCTGTTGTGCCTAAATAAAAATAAATAAAGGAACCATTTTTCTGGTGGAAAGGAAAACCCAACAGGTTTTGAAAAGGGATTTTAACCCTTACAATTTGTGCTATAAAATACATAAGGTTTTCACCTAGAGGAGAGAGTCAATGGTGGCCGAAATTTTCAGCCATATTTTCCTAGAAATTTCACCCACACACAATTGTTGTTTTTCGGGAATTATTTGGGTAACACAGTAGAAGACCGTGAAACGTTCGAGGATAACGATTGTGCGGGTGGTGGAGATTTCATTGAGAAGTTATGGAACTCAAGGCTCACGCAATAGAAGAGATATGTTCACGTTTTAAGAAGTAACCCTTGAAACCCTATATATGCTAGTTGTCTAAATTATATGTAATTTTAATACTGGGATTGCTTCCGTTGCACGTAATAATCCATCAAGATGAGGTCAGAATTCAATAAAAAGAAATCTTGAACAGGCTGCAGCTGAAATTTAAGAAAAAATATATAAAGGGTTTAATTTACTCGTTTTTTTTTCTCAACTCTATTTAAACTGTGGGTTGACTGCACTTACAACAAACTATTCAATCCCATTAATTGTCACTTTCCAAAAGAGCCTCTTACTGTCTCTCACTCCCCTATTTGCCCATACTTTGAGAAAATGGATGGTTGATATGGAGTTTAATCAAAGTGTACACCTAAAATTTTACATCCTCTTTTGTTACTTTCCTTCAATACCACTTACCTACACTAAATCAAAAAAATAATTTGTAGTTTAGTGTAGACATACACGCAAAAAGTAGTATTACTATTGCGGTTGGAGGGTCCAATTTTTTCCTATCTATAACAACCCTTCTGCTTGTGCAACTCACTTCCATTTTCTGCAAGCTCTCCTGTTCAAAGCTATACGAAATAGAATTTTTCTGCAAGGTAGACTTTCTTTTATTTCTTTACCTTATCCTTGCTATATTTCCTGATCAAAACATCATAATAAAAGTAACTACAAACATACGCATGTCTAAGAAAAATTGTTGTTTTGCTTGTTTTGGATGCACACAAAAAATGTTTATCTTAGACGACACTTTTAATTTCCCCCGATTGAGGAAATAATCTAGCTAACGAGATCGTGATATTGGTTTTGCTTTTTTCAGCTTTAGAAAGGAAGATGGTGTTTCCTAATGAAGAATTTGAGTCATCTAATTCTCAGAGGAAATCAGGAAGAGGAAAGATTGAAATCAAGAGGATTGAAAATACTACAAATCGACAAGTTACTTTTTGTAAGCGTAGAAATGGCCTCCTTAAAAAAGCCTATGAGCTTTCTGTACTTTGTGATGCTGAAGTTGCCCTTATTGTCTTCTCCAGCCGTGGTCGCCTCTATGAATATGCCAATAACAGGTTCAATATTTATGACCTATTTCTTGCCAAGATCTACTTTTAACCTAAAAAAATTTCAGCTAACTGATTTTTTAAATTTTCTTTCTCTGTTTGTGTGTGTCAATTTAGGTTTTCTTTTTCTTTTCTGTTGTTATGAATATATAGATGCAGATTGATTGACTTATGTCAGTCTAGATTCTGTGTGAGGATTTCTTATAAGAAAGTAAATAGGGTGCTCAGTTAAAAGATTGTGTTTCTTCGTCACAAAGATTTGCTTATCTAATTGTTTTATTTTTTTGTTTCTTTTCCTTTATAAGGTTTAGAACACTACCCTTTTCTTTTGTTGCTTCTTCTCAGTTGCTTCTTTGATTTTAAAGATAGATCTGTTTAAAACAGATATGGAGAAATAAGTTGTACAAATAAACCTATAAGCAAGGTTAAGAGATATGAGAAAGTACAACGAAAATCTTAGCTTCCCTTTCTCTATCTCCATTTTCTTGGCATCTTTGCCATTTCCTCTAATGCATATTTATCTCTCTCTCTCTCTCTCTCTCTAAGTTGTCATGTTCTGATTTGTTCTCTACTTCTACAACTGACGTTTCCTTAATAACATGTCATTTCAGAAATCACAGAGGCCATAGCCTATCAACTTACAGATTAGGGTTTCAGATCAAGTCGTCTTTCGTCCAGTCAAAAGCTGAATTAGGGTTATTTAAGAAAGGAAATTAGATTCTGCCCCTCTCTTTACCATTCTATCCCTCTACAGTCCCAAATAAATTATTTCTATTTCTAGGATTTCCATAATCTTGAAAGGGCCTGATATAGAACTCATTCAGCTTCCAATTTCAGGATAGTCAAAACTTAAGTTTTGAGTGATGGTAGCAAATGGGTTTGTTACCTTCAGTAATTTCTTGAAAGGAAACATTGAAATATGGGGCTAGGGTTTGATGTGATTAATTAGGACCATAGACATCATATCATACGGGAGTTAGACACGAATATTTGGTCACGTCAGACACGAATTTTCAGTTCTGAGCTAAACAACAACAAGGTTTTGTCATATATTCCTTTTCTCGGTTGGTTTCTTTCATCAAAAAAAAAACAAACGTTTTATCTTCAACACTTTGATTTGAATTTCAAGCTTGAACAGCTAACTTGATATCTTGCCATTTTATTCGGTTAAGAAAAATTATATCTTTCTATAATTGAAAATTTAATTTTTATTTTACACATAATATTACATGGTTCTTATAAAAAGGGTTTAGAAGTATGGCCTTTAAGAATACTTTTGATATTCTTTTTTAAACTAATGTCCACTAAAATGAATAAGAAAACGGGAGAGTATATGTATGAAGACCTAGTCAAACTATTAGAGGCCAGGGTCACAAATTTCATCAGATTTTGGTCTTATTTTTCACCATTTATTGGGTACGGAAAAAAAAAAAAAGAGAAAGAGTCACAGCACTTTTTATGTGATGTCTTTCGTGCATAGGGAAGAGAATGGCTGCTCTTTGAACTGACTGCTTCTCATCTGCTGCACTCAAAACACTTTAACAGAAGAGAAAGACTTCCTCTCTCTCTCTCTCTCTCACACACACACACTAAAAAACACAAGGAGAGTATAAAATAATGGAGGAAACTGAAAGGACGGAGAAGGAAAGATAAACTTTTGGATGTTTGGGAATGGTGGAGAGATGTCGAGGTGGGTAAAAGGGTAAAGTTGAGGGTATTATTCCTCGGGTAAAAAGGAGAGAGATAGAGACATGAATTCAAGACAATATGTTGTGGGATCTTGCGCCAGCGTGGCAGGGGACAACCAATCACTGCGTCGACGAAATTAAGGTTACAGAACTTCTCCTCTCACTGTAAGTTGCAGGTCTTCACCATAGAAGCTAAGTTCATCCTTAACCCATTGGATAATACTTGGAAACCCAAAAGAAGACTCAATTTCCAAAACTAATATCCATTTTTTTTTTAAGGAAAAAGTTTGGTTTTATTTTGACCTCTTGACCTACAAACTCGGGGCATATGGCAGAAAGTTATTTAATCACTCCCTGGGTTTTAATTTATACGATTCGAAAGAAATTGAGGCTTTTAAAATTTGTACTCTTCAGCATTATATTATGGTATTTGTGTGGAACTTGTTTTTAAAAGTAAAATAAAAATTTAAATTACAAAATTTTCAAATTTAAAGAGGCTCTTCTTTTTGTAGCAGACTAAGAAAAGAAATAGGATAACGTAAATTAGAAGAGAATGAGTTAGCTTTAAAAAATCCAGTTGAACCTCTTGACCTACTAATCTCGAGGCATATGGCAGAAAGCTACTTACCCACTCACTCGGTTTTAATTTATATGAACCAAAAGAAATTGAGACTTTAATATTTGTACTCTTCAACATGCTGTGCGGCGGTAATAACTTGTTAAAAGTAAAATGAAAGTTTAAATTACATTTACTTTATATTTAAAAATGATATTCCTTGTGTAACATACTAAAAAAGAAACAGAATAATATATTCTATCCGGTCCATTTTAATTAATTTTTTGGTTATTTTCTCACCTATTAAGGAATCTAATTTTTAGCATTAATTAACAATTAAATTGTCCATATTAACCTTAATTTGTTCATTGAAAATATAACAAATACTCCTAGGCTCTTTACTCAACGGCAAGTTTGGAAAAAAAAAAGTTAATTCCTTCATGATATTTGAAAAAATAAAGTATTATGGACAATAACAATAAAGCCAAAAAAATTAATTAAAGTGGAGGAAGTAAACTAGAACAGAATGAGTTAATCCAGTTGAACTATCTGTTTTTCCTTCTTTTAAAGATCTAAAATGGTAACATTGGTTTTACTAAAATAAAGAGTTCATTATATAAGGCAACCAAAACAAAAATTCTAACTTGACAATGCAAAAGAATTTGAGAAACTCCACAGTTGATCTAAAAATGTATAGGTGATGTGTGCACAATACAAGAGATTTTGTGCCAGATTATGTCCTGTAAGTTGGGCAATTTATTTTGCAATTTTGAAATTTAATTTTCGACTCCTGTGGTCTGGTTGCAGTCAATGAATTTTCAAAAGGATAAGGCAAAAATTGTTTAGATGATTTTGAGAGATATTATGAGAATTTTACCTTGTTACTTCATAAGGAGCCAACATAAGATTAAGCAACTACCCTAAATTTTAGGTTGAGTTACCAATAGAAAGACAGAATAGTTTTCGGAATACACAAATCATAAGTGTCCTTATTCTATGATTAACATTTTTTACTATACAAATTTACAACTCTCAAAATTTCAATTAGCTTAATGAATTAAATTGTAAAGTTTGATGTGATTCTTTCTCTCTCAAATTAATGATTCCAAATTAACAATTTCTAGTTAAACACCTTTCTATAAGATGGGATAGGAGTAGTTGACAAGATATAGTAATTGACAAATTGAGGACAAATAAGCACCTCTTTGTATTTGTCTCGACAACTTCTTAATTAGTACTTCTATGATAAGCTAAGCATCTCTTTGCACCTTCAAGCTATTAAAATTTTGAAAGGTATTCTTCAAAATTTTGATAAGCCGTATGTTTCTTAACCACATACAGAAAGATAATTATATCATTTTTCACAAGAAAGTCTTTAGGAAACTTCCTCTGTCTCCCTAAGGTGGAGGTAAGGTTTGCGTATACACTATCTTTTTCAGACTTCACTATGTGAAATTATACTGAGTATGTTATTGTTGTTGTCACAGCAAAATAGATTCATATATTATATACTTCTTTTATAAATAAAGATGCCTTGCCTCAATGGTTTTCTAGAAGATGAATGAGCATACCATTTCCTAATTTAGCATACAAAAAAAAAATATCACTTCATTGTATTTTATCTAGTTGTAGAAGGCCTCTAATAATGTGTGGAAGATCTTAATATCAAATTCTTTTTGGCGATTGAGAAGGCCTCTAATAATGTGTGCAGTGCTTATGAATAATTCTCTTCAGGAGAAAGACAAACTGTTTGAAAAATAAGATTAGAGAACTATCATTTTGTTAGCGGTTGCCTTTATTTTCTATTATAATTAAAATTGTTTTTCTTGGTGAAAAAAAAAAGACTTTCTACGTGAAAAAGGAGTTTTTCATATATATACTTTTCTTGGAGAGTTTTGCACTTCTATAAATTGATCAGGCTTCCTTCTCACAATAACACAACCCTTAGGTTTTGAGAGTTTTATTTATAGGGAGAGAATTTTCTTTCAATATTCTCAGGCTCTCTTTTTTTATTTTAGTGAATCATCATATATAAGTTAATTGACCAAATTCAGACATAAACACATAAACTTCATTTTTTTGTTGTGATTCTATGCAAGTATTTTTTTTTGTTATTGTTTTCGTAAGCAAGACCTGTAATTTTGCTACTAGTAAGGTAGATATAGGTCTCCTTTTTTTTTTTGGGAGCTTAAGTAAGAATGCGTACATCCACCTCTCTTTTATTGTTGGTTTGACTTCCCTGATGAATGCAACCCAGTCATGGGAACAATTGATTTTAAAAATAAAAAATTGACCAAATCTTGTTAAATTATAGTAATCTTTTAGTTTTTTCTTTCTTTCTTTCTTTTTTTTTTTTTTTTTTTTTTTTTTTTTTGGGGTCTTTGTTAGCATCCATATGACACTGTATTATGTTGATACCAAATATTCCCGGTACATTCTTACAATGTAGATATGCTAACAAGAGAGCGTGATATTTTACTTCCTCGAGTTGCATGAGTGGATGACTTTATCCTTTGTATCAGTGGGGGAGTCAGGAGTTTTATTAAGGAGAAACAAAATATAAAGAAATAAACTGATTAAGAAGACAAGGGGTGTCATTATATAATATATATATACATATTTTAAAAAATATTACCTAACTATATAGTGTAATTTTCCGACGAATGAGTATGTGTTGACACCCTTTGGTGTAAGTGGCTCCGCCACTGCTTTGTATTACGTGAGTTATCAGCTAAAGGTGTCTAAATCTAAGGAATGATAAGACATTTTGTTCAGTTCCATCTTATTGTGGAAGGAACTATTATTAGAATTGACTTAAAATGAAAGAATATATATTTTGCGTTTATGTGCGTAGCATTTAAAATATTTGCTTCCCTAAAGCAATGTTGGGGTCTAGCTCTTGTCTGTATCATCATCAATTCCTGAATCTTTATTTCCTATTGGATGTGCCATTGAGTGCGATATTTTTTCTTGAATTGTGAATATTCCTCTAATCTGCAAATATATATATATATATATATATATATATATATATATATATATATATAAAGAATGCATGTATTCCTTCTATCCCTTTTCTTATATGGAAACAATTTACCTTTATGCAATGATTTATAGCCACACAAATATCTCATTTTACAGCACAAGTTCAAAAGACTTTTCTCTTCTTAAACTCTGTACCCAGTGAAATAAGTTCACTTATACTGAAACGGAAGGAGGAAGGAGTATTGGTTAGGGCTGTTTCTTCTGCCCAATGGAATAGTGAGAGCTTTCATCATTTTCCATTTGGCGTCCCTTAATACTTAGGTTCCAATCATGAAGAACAAGGCCAAACATGCAATTTTCTAATAATAAAAGATTAAACCATGTGATAAACTTCTACTCTATCAATATATTTTACATAAATTTACCATTCTGCTTACATAAAAAATTTAAATGCTTGATTGTGTTATAATTCTACTTACACTGCTACTGCACAACTGACAAATAGCCTCCCAAGAAAAGTTCTTATTACCTAATTTAGTTTCTTTTGGTAAGAGACTTGGAAAAAAATTGAGTTAATGGGCCTCTATGGCCATTTACAATGTTAAAGTTATGAAAGTATC
The DNA here is from genome assembly GCA_005239505.1 of Nicotiana paniculata. NCBI lineage: Eukaryota > Viridiplantae > Streptophyta > Magnoliopsida > Solanales > Solanaceae > Nicotiana > Nicotiana paniculata. Next base: position 28,439 of record MDKI01254365.1, read on the forward strand.
ATTTTTAGATCTCTTAAGTGTAAAAATAAATCTTCCATATAAAAAAAAAAGGATCATAAAATTAAAAATAAATTTGTAAAGACTCAAAAAATCGTTTAACCCACCCCCGCCCAAATATATTAATGCTAATAATTTAATGAAATTGGACAAAATAACTACTTAAGCTGATGTGCCGAATGATGTGACTTGGTTGTTCATAACTATTTAAGCTGAGAATGCTGGTTTTATATTGATTTCTTTGAAAATTTCTTTTAATTTTCAACCAAGGGCTTGGTGGCTGGGAATATGGTAAAATTTTGAAAGAGGAATATGGTAAAATTTTGAACGTTTATGAAAAATGTAGGTTGTAAAAAGTTTCCAGGGCTTTTGGTATCTTTGACTAGGTAATAAAGGAGATGATGCCCAGGCCTATTATCCCATAGATTTCTTCTAAGTTGGTTAGAATGCAAGCTTTTAATAAATTCGGGCTTTAGTTATTTTGAGGGAAATTAAGAGAAAATAATTATGCGGTTAAAATTAGAGTACTGTTAAAGCCTTAGGGGGTCATTTGGTTTGAATACCGTTTATGACGAGATAAGTTATGTTGTGACTAGTTATCCTGGTATTATTTTTTATCCATTGTTTGATATTTGTATTAAAAATGACAATTGCATAACTTTTAAGAAGTTATAAGTTATCCCGTCACTAATTACCCCAGCACTATACTTTCTTATACCTCATACCAAACGACCCCTAATTTGTTTATCAATACTAATTGGGATGTGCAGTGTTAGGGCGACCATTGATAGGTACAAGAAACACCATGCTGATTCCACCAGTCAAGGGTCTGTTTCTGAAGCTAACACTCAGGTATACTTGTTTCTCCTCCTCCCCTCATTTATTCTTCTCACTCATCAACAGTAAAAACATGTTTGTTTGATGTATTAGCATAGAGTTCCCAATTTATATATGTTTCACAAAATATTACAAATGTCTTTAATTAGTAGCATGTCATGTCCTAGTCCCAGTCCGTCTTAGTCTACAACAACAAACTCAGTATAATTCTACTACGGAGGTTTACCCCATCTTCAAAAAGACAAAGAAGTTGTTTCCGATACACCAGCCCGTCGTCTTAGTATGAAATTATAAATTTCTAGTTTCTCTAACATACAAGTTTGGACATTATCTACTGGCATATAAGTCTTTGACTAAACAAAAAGACTTATAGCACAAAGTAAATGTAATCATAATAGCTAGAGTTGATTAAATTGACGCAACTTTTTCCTCAGTATTACCAGCAAGAAGCAGCCAAACTGCGACGACAAATACGAGATATACAGACTTATAACAGGTCGGTTCAAAGAGATATTCTCTAATAAGAATTAGCACACAGTTCTAATTAATCACGAGACTTAGGATTATGCTTTTTGTTTAGGCAAATAGTTGGAGAGGCACTGAGCAGTTTAAGCCCCAGGGACCTCAAGAATCTGGAAGGGAAACTTGAGAAGGCTATTGGTAGAGTCCGTTCCAAAAAGGTAAATTCCACTTATTGTTAGCTTAATTATTCCACTAGTTTTCCGATTATCCTAATTAATTGACACGTTCTTATGATTTTCCAGAATGAATTGCTCTTCTCAGAAATTGAGCTCATGCAAAAGAGGGTAAAACCACTCATTCCTGTGCTTTACGAACTAGACCCTTTTTTGTTAAACCCTGCATACAATAACAATAACAAAAACAAAGTCTATTCCCACAAATGGGGGCGGGACGCATCATTACTCTTATCCTAAAAAGGCAATGAGACTGTTTCTGATAGACCTTCATTAAAATATTTTTTGCTAAACCCCGCATATTAATGACAAAGAGGGCAGTGGCGGAGCCACATTAAACCAAGGGGTGTCAAGCGACAACTCTTTGCCTGAAAATTACACTATATTGCTAGATAACTTTTTTTATTTTATATATATTTACTATACGTTGACTCCCCTTGATTTTTCGATGTATCTAATTATTTATATTTTGACATCCCTTGATGAAAATTCTGGCTCCGCGGCATTGAAAGAGGGTAGTGGTTAAATATATATATATGGAGTTCTTTTTTCATCTTTAAAGAATGCCAAATAACTTATTGCAGGAGATTGAGCTGCAGAATGCCAACATGTATCTACGAGCAAAGGTACTATGCTTTTCATGATAATGCATTTGTATCGTCCATATATTTATATGATACTATTAATTATAAAAATAACATTACTTTAACTTCAAATAATTAATCTTTCAAAGATGTTGCAGATAGCGGAGGTAGAGAGAGCACAACAGCAAATGAACTTGATGCCAGGAGGATCTGAATACAATCATCATCATCAGCAGCAGCAGCAGCAGCCAATGAGTACTTCTCAGAATTATAACGATGCTCGCAACTTCCTACCTGTAAATCTGCTGGAACCTAATCCCCATTACTCTCGCCACGACGACCAAACTGCTCTCCAGCTTGTGTAAGCTTCTCTTTCCCCCATCTACTTTAGAGATTGGGTGTGCTTTCATTTCCATCGCGAAAGATAACACAAGGAGGGGACTAGGCCTGACCTCTATTACATCTAAGATTGAATGGGTTCAAAAAGTTGGACTAAGAAATTAAAATTTAGGCTTCCAGTCCATATCAATATACAATTAACTAACATAAAAATTAATTTGCCGTATCACCTTCAGGCATATTGCCTTAGTTGTCGGGGTTAGACAAGACTCCTACCATGTCTATTCATAAGCAAAAAAGTACAGATAGAAGAGGGGGACATGGATGTTACCTCCTCCTACAATAAAGACTGATTGAATCAATCTTCCAATTTGTTATGAAAGGAAGCAACCTATTCAATCTTTTCAATATACTCTAAAAGATCAACTAACAAAGAAGCTGTTGCCATCTATCTAGTTGAATTAACCCCTTAACCTCTATAGGAAGCTGTTGAAGAGAGTAGTAAAATATTACCCGTCAGCACCAACATGTATATATAACTTAAACTCTTAAAACATGATATGTGAAAATTTGTGTTGCTCGGACTCTCCATGTCGCTGGTTGCGGTATCGGATTTTTCAAAAGTAGTGTATTTTTAGAGGATCCGATACTGGTGTGACTGCATTTCAGGGAGTCCACGCACAATAGGATTGAAAGTAATAAGTGGACTCTGAATACTTAACTCCACTATACCACTATCTTCTAGGCAGAATGAGTATTACCCATTTCATTATAATTATGAATCAACTGTGTCCGGTAGAGTTACCTAGGAGTCTCACAAGAATTGCAGAAGGAATTTCCAATAAATTTATAAGTTTTGAACTACCCATGATCTTGAGGTTTTAAGTAGGATGTTCAGATTCTTTCAACAAGATATCAAAGCTAACCATTTGTGCAAGTTCATTCTCACACTAGTTTAAATTCGCATTGAGGTTTATGTATGAACTTTGAAATCGGGTTACACATGTTGGCTGGTATCGAGTTTATCTCTTCAAAGGTAAAATTATTAATATTGATGCAACATATTACGTATAGTAACATTTCTAGTGAAATTTGTCCCTAAGAAGTCTGAAATAAAGGTATTGAGTTAGATACTAGTCAGATTGTGTAATGACTTCCAAATGAGTTTATAATAAAAAGTCAGACTGCTCCATCCATTGCCTTAGTTGTTTTGGGTTGACTGGTCAAATACTTTCATACTATGTCTCCTCCTCTATGTTGTACATTAAAAATATAAAGGCAGCTACGGATACGTGCACGTATAGTCATTCTCAGGAATGCTATTTAGAGATTTATCGGTATTTATTTTGTTCTGAAATTTTAAACTAAAAATCTTAACTTCAGTATGATATTATTGTCCTGAAAAATTGAAATTCACGATGCGCTGGCTAATTTATAAATAACAGCCCTTTAGAGTGGCTACCTGGCAGGGGTGAAGCTACGTTCCATCACAGTTCGCCGGAAAATTATACTCCGTATAAGGTAAAATATTACTTGTTATTGATTAAAAATAGACTTTGAACACCTTTACATAACCCAATGACAAAAGTTTGAACACCCTTATTGAATTTTCTGGCTTCGCCACTACTACGTGGTGTCATTTTTACCTGATACACAAGGCATTTTGCGTTCAGAGTGAGCCCAGGAAAATGCCGCACCCCAAGATACTTTATTTATCTTCATCTATGCTGTACATAATTGGTCAAAATCTTAACGAAGGACCAGATGCTTTGTCTAATCTAAGTAGGGCCTAAGGCTATAGTGGGAAATTTTCTGAAGTCGGCAAAATTTTGAGAAGCTTGTATGTCTCATATATAGCTCAACAATATGCCATCCTCTTAGCTTACTTGAAATAATGTTGAAGCTAAGCCCTTGTATGCAAGATTATTATATATTTTTCTATATCTTAATGGACATATTTAAAAGTAATGCTACAATAATTTATAACTGATTATTTCCTCTTTTTGTCCTGCCTGATGTATTATTTCTGCAGCTGATATATTGGAGGGCTCTACTATCAAATTTTCTGAAGTTGGGTCTTCCTTCATCTTCAGAAACGTCACTCCAATTTTAACCTATAGTTGTAAATCATCAGAACTATTACCACTGAGATTTTAACTGTTTATTTTCAAGCATTCAGTCATCTGTTGATTAAGGAATGAAATGTTGTTTGATGTTGCCTTTTACCCTTACAGGCTTTCTATAAATGCTATAAACTGTTGTATGGCAGCCTAGTGATAATTTTTAAAACCAGCTATTAATCTCTTCATCTTTATCGTTGAGAGTGGACTTCCCTCCGTTGGCTCGTGTATTTAAACCGGTTGTCATTAAATGAAAGTACATGATATTTTAGACAAGGAAACGCTTAGTTATTTAACTGAAGAAATCTTATGGTTAACTTTCTGTTATTTGGATTTCTGTATGTGTTTAGAAAAGTAACATGGTCAGCTATAGCCATTTCACCTCAGTTGATAGCTTATCTAAAATTTGATGCCATACACGTTTTTGTTCTTCATTTCGATTACAACGACAACAAACTCAGTTTGATCCCAACAATTTATTCTTCAGTTCTATCAAAATTAGTAAAAGTGGACATCTGATTCTTTATTTCTCTTAATGTTTGTACATGTGATAATGCCCTTGCTAGCATTAAAATAGTCACCCTCAATTAAAGTACATTAACAATAGCCACGATACCGTGTATATTTTAACCAATCATTTACTCCCAAATAAAATAGGCAGAATGGTCTAAATGACACATATATTTGTCTTACTTTGTCATGTCGGTCCCCAAACTTAATAACTTATCAATTAACACTTACACTCCTTCAAACCGTGTATAATAAACGCTTATGACACGAGGCTGTCAGTGCGTGTAATACAATCTCCTCCACGTAGGGCGCCACGTCAAGAAAATCAAACCACGTAGGATCCAGGTCATTTATTATGGCCACATAGAAAAATAAAATGGGAAATGATTATTAACCCCCTCCACCCCCCCCCCCCTCCCAAAACCCAAATTTTCTCCTCATTCTACCCGCTTAGGTTTGGTCCCTGATGAAGGCGGCGACTTGGGTCTGTATTGGTCAAAATTTGAATTGGACTTGATAGCCGCATTGGTCGTGGTCGAAGTCTAAGCCGATCACGGTTTAGTGACAAAGAGTCCCTCTCGAGAGATTTAACACCGTGGTCGATTAGAGATTATAAGAAAGCAACGGTAAGATGAGTTTAAGGCAGGGAGAGGAAATATTTCATTTGAATATTCTTTTGGTTGTATTTTTTTAGGGTTTCTATAGGATGTTCCCTATAAATAGGAAGAGAAAAAGAACAAAAAGGGATCTTGAACTTTCTGAGAAGAACACACTTGTAAAGTTGACAACAAAGAATATACAAAGCTTGTCTTTACCATTGATTCCTTGATTTTAATACACCTTAGTTCGTTCACAAGATCCAAGAGTCTTGTGTTCCTTTACATTTTATATTATTCCCGTCGCTGACAGGGAGAAGATTCGCCCAAGTCATTCAATATTTGGGTGATACATTCTTCTTTATTACATTTATTGTCATTGCATGCATTTAGTCGACACCCCTTTCGGAACATTCATTGATAATCATTGTATACGATTGGCTTATATCTAATATTACTGGGCTTCGCTCAATCTTACTTCCACGTCCAACTTTCGGATCTAGTAGTCATTAAATTTAACCAAGATTTACCCCTTACCCTATTTATTAATTCGTTAGAAGAAAAGGTTAATATTTTTTTAACAAGACAATTTGGCGTCGTCTGTGGGGAGGGTCTAGTTAAAATCTTTAGTTTCTGCTAGATCTAAAAAAACACACGCACGACAGTTATCTTTTTCGTTCGCACGAACTAATAATGGCAGAAAAAGGAGAAGAAAGACTAAAAGCCATAGTGGATGTCACCACCAACCTCATGAATACCATCAACGAGGTTGTTGGAGAAGGCGAGGAGAATGTAATGCCAAGCGTTACGCCAGGGCAAAGCGGTTCACCTCCTCCTCATGGAAGTGTAACCGCCGCGCGCGAAAGGGGGTCTTCCACGTCCACAACCGAAGAAGCACTACCAACGATGAAAAAGCTACTGAAAGCATGGCTGACAAGTACATTAAGAAACTTCCTTGACAAACCCGCTCAAGGAGCAAGTCAGAGCACCGCACAAGCGGATGCTATAACAGCCATTAATGAGCAACCCGCCCCCGCCCCCGCCCAACAGGTAATACTAACACTACTGTCGATGTAGGAAATGACACACTCTTAGCCATACTGAAGAAGATGGAAGAAATGGAAATTGAGAACAAAGCACTCCGGGACCAGATGAATGAGCATCAACAAAGGGTTGACAAGATACCAGGCGCCCCAAAACTTCTGCCTAAACGAGACGTCGGCCATTTCGTCGAACAACCGTATAGCGAAGAGGCAGCCCCGCACGCCATACCCAAGACCTTCAAATGCCACCATATTTGAGGATATATGACTGCACAACAGACCCCGAAGATCAGACCATTCGCTACGTCACAACGGTGAAAGGCAATGACCTCTCAAAGGAACAGGTACCGTTAGTATTGCTAAAGAAATTCGGCGAAACCCCAACGGGGGAGCCTTAACATGGTATTCAGAGCTACCAACACGGTCAATAACAACGTTTGAGGAAATGGCCAACAGTTTGTGACCGCCCATGTTGGGGCCAAGAAGGCGGAGGCCAGAGTGAATGATATATTCGTCGTTAGACAGTCGCCTGGCGAGGGACTCAGGAACTTCCTCGCCCGATTCAACAGAGTTAGAATGAGTTTGCCAAATGTATCAGAAGGGATGGTTGTGGCAGCCTTCCAAAATGGGTTGAACAGGAATGGGTCGAGGGCGACCAGAAAATTGCTGAGCAGGCTCATGAAATATCCCCCCGCCACTTGGGAAGAAATTCACAATGCTTATTGCGCCGAAATAAGAGCAGACAAGGACGACCTCAATGGCCCAACCCAACGGCTAACGTCAGTCCAAACAGAGTCAAGAAGAGACCACCGCAATGATAGACGAAGAGATCACTCAAGTCCACGTCCCAACCGGGACAGGCACCAATCATACGTTAGAGCGGCTATCCCACCATCTCCTCGCCATACAGAAGGGTCGTTCAGGCCAAATACAGGGACTCAACGAAACGAAAGAGGTATGCCTCCACTCTTATCCACTCATAATTTTTGTGTTTCCCCTTCAGAAATAGTGTAGCTGGAGAAGCTCGGCCCGAAGGTAAAGTGACCGCAAAAGATGAAGTCCGACCCAAACACCAGAAAGTCGAACGCCCTTTGTGAGTTCCACCAGGAGCGAGGTCACAAGATCAAAGATTGTATAGCTTTTCGACAAGAAGTGGTGAACATGATCAACCAAGGAAACCTAAATGAGCTAATGAGCGATCGAGGAAGAGCCAACTTCGGCCGCGGACGAGAACACCAAGGCCCTCCAAAGCCACCCCCCCTGCCCGCACCATCCAAATGTTCATAGGCGGAGGCGACAAAGCCGCAATCAATCATGTGAAGTTCACCACCACGCATAAACTGAAGCAGTCGATCACCCATGAACGGTATGATGACCTTAAAGACAATATCATCTTCGATAAGTCAGATACCCACGGTTTGACTTTTCCTCACCTTGATGCTCTTGTCATTACCTTACAAATTTTAGATATTGATGTAAAAATAATAATGGTAGACAACGGAAGCGGCGCGTGTATTATCCACCCCCGAGTTCTCGCACAAATGAGACTCGAGGACAAGATAGTACCACATTGCATAACACTAACAGGTTTTAAAAATACAGTTGAGCAAACCTCAGGAGAAATAATGCTACCCGTCCTGGCCGAGGCGTCACCCTAGAGACAATGTTCCATATCATGAACCAGTACATAGCCAACAACGCCATGATAGGACGACCTTGGATACACGCCATGAGAGCCATCTTATCCAGCTTGTATCAAGTAATCAAGTTCTTTACCCCGTGGGGGATATTCAGCATTCGAGGTGAACAACGCACGGCCAAGAATGCTATCGCATCGCCCAAGACTGTACATACACTCACAGTTAAAAGGAGCGGGCTCGGAAGCATAGCAATTACCAAAGTCAGGGCCTGAACCCAAAAAATAGAGAGATGTCATCAAGGACCCTGACGTCGTAGAGGCCACAGGGTCAACGGTATAATACCTCGACCCCGTTCAAATAGACAAAAATGACCTCAGCAAAAAGGCTTACATCGGCCATAAACTCTCCGAACCAGGTAAATTTCACAAATTTTAACTGACAATACATATCTATTTGCTTTCTCCCATGCAGATATGCCAGGCATCCCGAAGGAAATTTCCACACACAAATTGAACGTAGATCCATTCTACCCACCAATACAGCAAATACGAAGAAAACTCAATGCCGCAATCAACGAGGCCATCCGCGAAGAGGTGGAGAAACTACTCGCCAACGGTTCCATCAGAGAATCCAAATACCCCCAATGGGTTGCCAACGTAGTCATGGTAAAGAAGAAAAATGGAAAATAGCGCATGTGCGTGGATTTCACATACCTAAGCAACGTATGCCCAAAGGACTCATTTTTGTTGTCACACATCGACCAACTCATTGACGCAACGGTAGGGCACGAGCTCCTAAGCTTCCTGGACGCCTATTAGGGATACAACCAAATCCTCATGGAGGAGGAGGACCAGGAAAAGACCACTTTCATAACTCATCAGGGGACATACGGCTATAGAGTCATGCCATTTGGGTTGAAAAATGCAGGAGCAACCTATCAAAGGCTGGTCACCAAGATATTCAAGGACCAGCTCGGCAAAATAGTGGAAGTATACATAGACGATATGTTGGTCAAATTCAAAAGGAAAGAAGATCATATCAACCACCTGAAAGAAGCCTTCGATATACTGAGGCATTACGGTATGAAGCTAAACCCCGAAAAGTGTACTTTCAGAGTAACCTCAGGCAAGTTCCTCGGCTTCCTGGTGTCACAAAGAGGCATCAAAGTCAACCCCGACTAGATCAAAGCTATTGAAGGAATACTTGAAGTGCTGACCAGCAAGAAACATGTACAAAAATTGACTGGCCGTATAGCCGCCCTGTCGAGATTCATCTCACGATCCTCCGATAGATGCCACAAGTTTTTCAACGTACTCAAGAAAGACAACGGGCTCCAGTGGAACTCAGGGTGCATTGAGGCCTTAAGGGAACTAAACCAAAGCATAACCAGGTGAATGCCTCCTGATATACTTGGTTGTATCATAAGTAGCGGTAAGTGCATTGCTGGTCCGCGAAAACAAAGGTACGCAATCTGCAATTTATTATACTAGAAAAACCCTGGTCGACACCGAAATGAGGTACCCCCACCTCGAAAAGCTGGCTCTGGCACTGGTCATAGCTTCACGAAAGCTTAGACCTTATTTTCAATGTCACCCTATATCGGTGGTCACGACCTTCCCCCTAAGAAGCATTCCACATAAGCCTGAACTATTGGGGAGTATGGACGAATGGGCCATCGAATTGAGCGAGCACGATATCACATATCAAGCACGAACAACGATAAAGTCGCAAGTACTAGCACATTTGTCGCCGACTTCAGCACCAAGATAATGCCTGAAGTCGAGCAAGAAACTTCTCGTACCGCTCCCAACTTACCTGACCTATGGGTCTTATACAGCGATGGCGCTTCTAACGAGTCAGGTTCTGGACTGGGACTCGTACTCGATGTCCCAACGGGTGAAGTCATTTGCCAGTCCATATGGTGCCCCGATATGACTAACAACGAGGCCGATTACGAGGCCGTAATTGCAGGATTAAAGCTAGCTCTCAAGTATGGAGCACGACGAGTCATCCTTCGATGTGACTCACAACTCGTCGTCAACCAAGTCATAGGGACTTACCAAATCAAGGAGCAAAGGCTACAAAAGTACCTAGCAAAAATTCATAAACTGCTGCCGGAATTCGACGAATGCCAATTCGATCAAATAACTAAAGCTCAAAACATCGAAGCGGACGACCTCATTAAATTAGCAGCAACAACAAAAAGTATAAATGGAAAGGAGAATGTGGTCACCCTACTCCACGCATCAATAGACCAACTTAAGGTACACTCTGTAAACTTAACTTGGGACTGGTGCAACCGTATTATAACATACTTGCAGGAGAGAATACTTCCATCAGACAAAAAAGAAGGCCAAAAGCTTTGAATGCAGGCGGCCAGGTACAACATCATCGACAACGACTTGTACAAAAGGACGTTCGGCGGTCCCTTGACAAAATGCCTAGGACCAAACCAAACAAGACGCGTCCTTGAGGAAGTACACGAAGGCCGTTGCGGAGCTCATACCGGTAACTGAGCCCTCGTCAGATGCCTCATACGAGCAGGATATTATTGGCCCACCATGAAGAAAGAAGCCGCCGACTTCGTCACAAAATGCGAGCAATACAAGAAATATGTTCCCACGATACACCAAGCGGGCGAGCACCTCCACTCAGTCACATTTCCATGGACGTTCATCAAATGGGGAATGGACATCGTGGGACCACTTCCAGCAGGACGAAGTAATGTACGTTTCCTTTTGGTTTTAACTGACTACTTTTCCAAATGGGTAGAAGCAGGTGCGTTCGCCCAAATACGAGAAAAGGAAGTCATCACACTCATATGGAGGAACATTATATGCCGCTTCGGCATCCCCAAGGAGATCAACTGTGATAACGGACCACAGTTTACCGGGAAGACCGCCAAATTTTTCGAAAAAGGGCACATCAAGCAAATATTCTCCATGCCATATCACCCTGCAGGAAACGGCCAAGCTGAATCCTAAAACAAAACAATACTAAACATTATGAATAAGAAACTCGAAGACGCCAAGGGTCTGTGGTCAGAACTACTACCAAAAGTGCTATGGGCATATGGCACCACGCCAAAAACAAGCACAGGAGAAATACCATACTCATTGGTCTATGGGACTGATGCAGTGATACCGGTCGAGGTCGGGGAGCCAAGCCTGAGATACTCCAATGAGAGTGGACTAAGCAACGACGAGAACAGAAGTCAGGATCTCGACCAGGTAGAGGAATGGAGAGATATGACCTACATAAGAATGATAGACCAAAAACAGCAAGCAGAACGATATTACAACAAAAAGGCCAAAGTCATACCACTCAAAGTCGGGGACTACGTACTCAAGGCCAAAACACAGGCAAGCAAAGACCCAAGAGAAGGCAAACTAGGAACCAACTGGGACAGACCGTACAAAATCACAGCAACAACTAACAAAGGGTCATTCCAACTAGAAACAATGGAGGGAAAGCTACTACCAAACAACTGGAACGTCTCTCACCTCAATACTTCAACTTTTGAAAATGGACATCCTCAAAGTCGTACTCTTTTTCCCTCACTCGGGTTTTATTCCTAGTTGAGTTTTACCGAGAAGGTTTTTAATGAGACGATGAAGGGGTCGTCTCGAAGTTCAAGTATGTGATTCATCGCTCCGCCTATCGACTACTCCAGGCAGAACGATGAAGGGACTAGGTAGACGGGGAACTTCTCAAATGTATGTATTGAACAAGCATGTAAGATTCTCCAATGAAATGAATAAACAAAGCAGCATGCAGCATTTTTCGCACAACTCCAAATCGTTCTACATCCTACAATTTACATTCGACTTCACTCGAATCTCTTTATATTCCGACCCCGCTCGAATCACTTTACATTTGACCTCGTTCGAATCATTTTGCATTCGACCTTGCACAAGTCGCTTTATATTCGACCCCGCTCGAGTCACTTTACATTCGACCTCATTCGAATTACTTTGCATTCGAACTCGTTTGAATTACTTTGCATTCGACCTCTCTCGAATCACCTTACATTCGACCTCGCTCCAATCACTTTGTATTCGACCCCGCTCGAATCACTTTACATTCGACCTCGTTCGAATTACTTTGCATTCGACCTCGCTCGAATAATTTTACATTCATCTTAGCTCAAATCACTTTTACTTTCGACCTTGCTCGAATCACTTTACAGTAACCTCAAATCAGTCTACGCTCAGCCTCCCCGAAAGCAACATCACACAGTAAAAAAAAAAGAAGCAAAAAAGCAACAAGAGAGCGTGAATCCGAAAACATATAACAAAAAGGTATCCGCTCCATTTCAATTAATTGGATTAGAGCACTTAGTTTTTACAAAGGGCTCGAGTACGCCCTCACAAAAATAGCAAAACAACCAAAAATTAAGTACAAAGGCTTTATGCTACATCATCCCCGTCAGCATACTCGTCATCGTACCAAGGATCAGAGGCAATCCCATCCACAGTGTCATTATCACCATCCCCGTCGGGCGTGCCAGGCTCATAACCACAAGATTCACGTGTTGCTCGTGCCTTGCCACGAACGCCTGCAAGCTCTTCCTGGGAAACCTTCCCGGTAGCCCTCAAAGACTTGTACACATTGTGTTGGGCCTCAGCATGAACTCACATCTTGTACAACTCCCATGATACATTCGGATCAGCAAAGGCTTGAGAAGTATATGGTTGAGTCAGATGTTCTTTCTCGGCCTTCAGGAGGACGATCTGCTCATTTAACCCAGATAACTCCCCCTCAAAATTCCCAACCTGCTCCTCCAACCTCGCCACCTTAAGCGCTGATGTATCCGCTCACTACCGCCTCCACGACTGCGGCCATGCTGGTCTTCTCAACCAGATTCAGCACCGCGACCCTAGCGCTCAGCTCGACCCTCAAGTCAATGGCCCTGGCCTCGCTCTGTTCAAGCTCGACCTTCAAGGACGCCACTCTCGCCTGGAGATCTGCACTCTCGGCCATTACCCCTTAATCAGTTCAAGATCATCTTCCTTGGACCTCAACGTCTCCTCCAACACTCTGCATCGGCCAAAGGACTACATGATCTCCTTGTCCTTTTCCTTCAGCTCTTCGTCTTTCCTCCCAATCTCATCGCGTAACTCTCGGAATTGGCCGTCCTCGCCAACACTCCTGACCATCCTCTGATACTTGGTGCGGTACTCTCTATACTTGGACTCCATCCTCCTATAGAGAGAAACTCTCTCCTCCTCTAAGCTCAATCTCCAGGATAAGATTCTGATGAGAAAAAAAAAGGGGGGGAGGGGGGGGGGGAAGACAAGTCAGCTAAAGTAAAATAACACCCACAAAACACACAAAAATTTAGAAGAAAAGAAGTGAGAACGCACCCGCAAAGCCATGCCCGATATGCCTAGAGAAAGGTCAGTATCGTTCAGTGTCCGCAAGGTCCTATTTTCCGCCTCCGCGCATAAGGGGGAGAAAGATGGCGCCACGCGCTCTGAGTCGACCAAGAGGTTGTAATCCACAGGAATGACTATGTGCCGATTAGGACCTTCCGTCCTTATCTCCACACAAGTAGCCCTCTCGGTGAAAATCATAACTCCTCGAGTTCAATGTCAGAACTAGAGTCGACGTCCCCTGCGGGGACTTCAGCACCTCTTACGGTCGCGATGAGGATCCACCTTCAACAGCCCACACGAACGCTTTGCCACTATGAACCCCCTCGACCCTAAAAGGCCTCTCCTCCATAACGGCACCCACTGAAATAGCCGCCTCCACGGCTGGCAACAACTCTGGCCTCGCCTCAAGAGCCATGATTCTCTCTGACTCTTCAACAACAACGACCTTCCCTATCTCTACCCTACGCCTCTTCCTCGGTGATGACTCATCGCTACGAGATGACTCGTCGGCAAGAAGAAAAACCCACTGAGAAGAAACCTCGTCTGAGACGGCAACGGTTAGATAGGAGGGCTCCCTTACTGGTGGTGCTTGAGCATGAACTTATATAGACTCGACTACAGCAAACTCCATCGTGGCCGAGGTTACCTTATGGAGAAAGGCAAGATCCGGAGCCTTCGTCATTTTAGAAACTCACCGACCTAACACCAATGGGAAGTCAAGTCAGAAAACGATAAAGGACAAAGCTAAGCCGGAGAAGAGGAATACTTATGAGACGAGGTCATAGGCCCATGGTGCTTATGGAAGGACGCCCAATCGTGAATTCCCACGGTGTAGGGCAATATGCGAGTTACCCAACCCTTAATATCCAAGACAAGAGAAGGAGAACGCCTCATAACTGAAAACAAAGAAACCGTGAACAGGTTGAAGACCGAAAAGAAAAGAAAAAAAATGAAGAAAGAGTAGCAAATGGTACGAGAAGATACTTACGACTGTAATTTCACTTCTCAGGAAACCCGATCGGGTCTGCCACTATATGATCGATCATGACAAAGAAATATTTGTGCCAGAACAGTCGACTTGCTTTATCATCCATCCCGGCCACCAACCCCTTCGTTCCACAATGTCATAAATGTATCAGAGTGCCTCTAAAAAAGGTAGGCGAGAACAGGTGCAACAAATGGCGAAGATCGACCTCGCAACCGTCCAGTTCTGCGTACTTAGCCAGCATCAAGAAGACCTTATATAAGTGGGGGGAGAGCTGTGTTGGGCAAACACCGTAGAAGCGGCAGAACTCCTCGGCTAACAGAGGGAGAGGAAGGGAGTAGCCAATTACGGAGGGATAAGCATAAAATGCACAGAACCCTTGCCGATGAACCTGAATTAACCCCCCCCCTCTGTCGGGACAATCTCGACGTGAGGAGGGATGCGGTATTTAGATCGTATGTCAGCCAATTCATCTAGCCCCGACTCGGAAAGCTCAGGAGCAGGTTCTTTAGGAAAATCATTCCTAACCATAGGATTTTTGGGAACCATCTCCTCAACGGTGGGGAAGCTGTCATGCCCTTTGACCATGGGCTCCCTACCGACAGGAGGAATGGCCACCGATAAAGGAGTGACGACGGAAACTTCATCATGGCTGTGAGGGGAAGTTGTCATACTGACAATGTAATGTGTATACAAAGAGATAGGAGAAAGGGGGTAATGACTGGGAAAGAAATCAGAAATCGAAGATGAAGAAACTGCAAGAAATAGAGGAGGAGATCACGGAGAGAATGTATGCCTAAGAAGAGGGAAATAGTGAATGTTTCGAATGAGAAACCTCTCTCCTCTATTTAGAGGGCTGGGTGGCATCATAATCGAGGCCAAAAGCCGTCAATAGCACCAAAATCAAAGCATCAACGGTGCAAACTCTACATCGGGAAGATTCATAATGATGACGCGCGTGGTGATGACGTCATCCAACGTCAACTACACCAACCGCAACCTTTTTGGTAATCGTCAGCCCAACTTCGACCGATCAGGTCCAACCGTCATGACCAAATTTCTCTCAGAACGAGCACAAGAATGGTCCGCTGATCAAGGACTTTGAAGACCACAACCTCAATAAGCGGATGGACTAACTGTATTGGTCAAAATTTGGATTGGACTTGATAGTTGTATTGGTCGTGGTCGAAGTCTAAGCCGATCACGGTTTAGTGACGAAGAGTCCCTCTCGGGAGAGTTAACGTCGTGGTCGAGTAGAGATTATAATAAAGTAATGGTAAGATGAGTTTAGGTCAGGGAGAGGGAATATTCCTTTGGTTGTACCTTTTTAGGGTTTCTAAAGTATGTTCCCTATAAATAGGAAGAGAAAAAGAACAAAAAAGGATCTTGAACCTTCTGAGAAGAACACACTTGTAAAGTTGAAAACAAAGAATATACAAAGTTTGTCTTTCCACTGATTCCTTCATTTTAATACACCTTTTTTCGTTCATAAGATCCAAGAGTCTTGTGTTCCTTTACATTTTAAAGTATTCATGTTGGGGGAGAAGATTCGCCCAAGTCATTCAATAGTTGGGTGATACATTCCTCTTTATTATATTTATTGTCATTGCATGCATTTATTCTACACCCCTCTCAGAACATTCATCGATAATCATTGTACACGATTGGCTTATATCTAATATTGCTGGGCTTAGCTCAATCTTACTTCCACGTCCAACTTCCGGATCTAGTTCATTAAATTTAACCAGGATTCACCCCTTACCCTATTTATTAATTCGTTAGAAGAAAAGGTTAATACTTTTTTGACAAAAAAGGGTCGACGACAGGAGGTTGTCAACGATGGTTCCATAGTTCACACCGATGAGATAGGCCGCTAACGAGCCGTTACAGAAAAGGAGTGTGGAGGTAATAGAGTTTATCCATAAGGGGGGTGATGTTGGGGAGGGGGGGCAGTGGGGAAGAAAAAGAAGAAGAAGAAGCGGACAGGGGGGGAACGAAAAGGAAGGGGGTACGTGTTGTTGGGTGGGGGGATGGGTATTAAATCTGGTAGTTCATTTTCCTAATATTTTTTTAATAGAAACAAAATTCTTGTTCGTCTTCCCTATTGATTACTATATTTGTGAGTTTCCTTTTAATTTTTCTATTGTTAGTACTGTTATTTTGTGGATCTAGATCTGGCTAGATTTCAGCAACATATGACGGAAGTATGGAAGTCTTGAGCTTACAAAGTTCTTTCTGGTACAAATTCATGAATGATATGAGTAATAAGGAGAGAGAAAGGTGGGTATGGGGAAGAACTTATTACTTATTTGGATCCACCTGTTTGCTTCAGTTATTTGGATCCACCTGTTTGCTTCAGTTATTTGGATCCACCCCTTTGTTTTTGTCTTTTTTCTTACTTATTTTATATTTTATTCTTATTTTAATTATTTCTGGTTTAAAATGCTCACATTCACATTCATTATCCACGTGAATTACACCTACTTTGTCCAGCTCAACTATTATTTTGTCACATGTGCTTGGTCAACGGTCAGAGGGGTTTAAATAATAGGCTTTGATCAAGTTAAAGTGTCTGGGTGAAAATAAGTGAAGTGGGAGGACCGGCATGACAAAGTGGCACAAGTATAGGTTCCATTTAGGTCATTCTGCCTAGGGGTGTTCATGGTTCGGTTTGGGTCGATTTTTTCCTAAAAATAAACCAACCAAGTAAGTCGGTTTTCCAATATCCGAACCAAACCAAACCAATTAAGTCAGTTATTTATCGATTTTTTATTTTTCTCGGTTATTTATCGGTTCTTTTTTCTTAAATATGAGACATACACTACCAAATGCATATTCCGACGATTACATTTTCAATGTAACGCTATCAAACCAATTGCTCTTTGAAAAACCTGTCATTTATCAAGATATATTAATGATAATTGACTCAAATAGTGATGAATAATTTAAGTACTTAATTAAAAATTAATTATTTTTAACGTGAAATAAATTCGTGTACTTAGCAAAAGAAAACTACGAATCAAACTAGAAGGCAAGGAATTAAATTATTATAATAGCAGAGAACTAAAAATACAAATGACTAATATGTCTCATAAAATTTTAGAATTTTTTTTTATATATATAATAGCTACTTTTATAGTCGGTTGGTTCAGTTTTTTCGGTTATTTTTCTATTAAAACCAAAATCAAACCAAATTTGGTCGCTTTTTAAAATTTAAAACCAAACCAAACCTAAAAAATATTAATTTTTTGGTAGGTTTGGTTCGATTTTTTGGATTTTTATGAACACCCCTAATTCTTCCAATAAAATAAATTGTCTACTTCTGAGCTTTCTTAGTTGTTGACAATCATCTGCCTAGGATAATTATTCCATTTATCCACTTTAAAAATGTATATATTTTAGAAAATTTCCCAGCTTCGTCTAAAACAAAAAACGATAGAGGAAAGAAGAAATTGCAGTCAAAGAAATTGTAGGAGAAATAAAGCACTGAAGAATGTTATTGCTATCACTGGAATTATGGTTTACAGCAGGATATGCAAAACATATAAGTAAGACTGAACCACTAACATTCAACTCCTAAAAAGACTCTAACAACTAACAAAGAATCCTTTTCAAATTAACAACTAAGCTTATACTATTCCTATAAAATAGGAACTGAATTATTTGACTCAGTAAACATAAGTAAAACAGTAAATAAAACATGTAAGATGCACTAATTTTTAACACTCCCCCTTAGTGCAAGATTACGATCAATAACTCCAAGAGCAGTTCTAAAATATTCAAACTTAGGCTTTACCAAAGCCTTTGTAAATATATATGTAACTTGCTCATTGTAGAAATTCCTTTCAAAACAACTTCTTGATCTAGCACTTTTTTTCGAATGTAGTGATGACGAACCTCAATATGCTTCGCCCGACCATGAAAAATGGAATTCGACGCAAGCTTGATAGCACTTTTATTATCACATCTAAGTTAAACAGCATAATCAACTTTGTGCAACATCTCTCTTATTAATCTTTTCAACCACATAAAATTTTGCGCAGCCATAGTTGCTGCGACATACTCAGCTTCGGTGCTAGATAATGCCACCACTGATTGCTTTTTACTGCACCAAGATGCCATTGCTGACCCAGTGCTGAAACAATATCCTGAAGTTGACATCTCCATCCCAGTTCGTGTCGGTAAATCCACTTAACACGAATTCTTCATGTCTTTTATACATCAGACCATGATCAAGTGAACCCTTCACATAACGAAGAACTCTTCTTGCTGCATCTAGGTGTGAACTTCTTGAATATTGCATGAACTGAGAAATAATTCCAACAGAATAAGTAATCTCGGGTCTTGTGATAGTTAAATAAATTAAACTACCGACAAGCTGCTAAAAACTTCTAGCATCTTTTAACAGTGTTCCTTCATCTTTCATCAATTTGAGATGTGGCTCCATTGGAGTAGCTTTCTCTTTCAACTCCCCCATGCCAAAACGCTGCAGCAACTTTCTTGCATATGCCTTTTGAGAAACAAAATATCCTTGATCTATTTTTTCAATTTCAAGACCAAGAAAATAGCTAACTTCTCCCAAATTCTTCATCTCAAATCGAACAGAGAGTTCACTTTTCAACTTATAAATCTAAGCTTCATTATTTCCAGTAATGATCATGTCATCCACATATAATAAGACCATCAAGTGCATATTTGATTCTATTTTAATAAACAAACTAAAATCTGCATCAGAAACTTTTAAAGCCACAAAAGATAAAGTATTGAGCAACTTTACCATACCAAGCACGTGGTGCTTGTTTAAGACCATACAACGCCTTCTTTAACCGGCAAACAAGATGAGGATATTGCATAAAGATATAACCTTTAGGTTGTTCCAAAACATCACGATCCAATTCTCCATAAAGAAAAGCGTTCTTTACATCAAGTTGCCACAACTTCCAATTCTTAATTGCTGCAACAGAGAAAATGGTTCTTATTGTTACCATTTTTGCAACTGGGCTGAAAGTCTACTCATAATCTAGCCCATAACTTTGAGAAAAATCACGTACAACAAGTCGAGATTTGTACTTATCAACCACCCCATCTGAGTTTTTCTTCAACCGGTAAACCCATTTGCAAGTGATAAGCTCGCAATTCTCTGGCTTCGACACCAACTCCCATGTCTGATTTTTGTTCAAAGCATCAATTTCTTCTTGCATAGTTGCTTCCCACTTTGGATGACCTTTGGCTTCTTCAAAGCTTGCTGGTTCTTCATCCAATCCTCCTATAAAAAAGCATGAAGTAATTGAGCAGTTATTCAGTTGTATCTCATAGTCTTTCAGGTAACTTGGCTGTTGTTTCTCCCTTGTTGATCTCCTAGTAGTTTGTTGTTTACCACCATCTGAAGTTGAGGTATTTGAAGTTGAGATTTCATCATTGTTCGAATCCTGCAAGGTACCCTCTGGAATCAACTAAAAATGTTCTTGATCACCATCAAGAATGGTTTATTGATTGCTTGTTTTCTCGGCAGAATAGTATGGTGATACTTCATCAAACACAACATCTCTGGAAGTGACAAAAAAAAAAAATTCAGGATCCATACACCTCCATCCGTTTCTATATTAATCATAGCCAACAAAGACACACCGTTTTACTTTCGAGTCAAGTTTAGTTCGGTTAGATTTTGGTATATGAACATAACAAATTGAACCAAATACCCGAAAGTAATTTACATTTGGCTTTTCATCATATACAGTTTCAAAAGGAGATTTTTTCTTTACCTGGCCATAGAGGCAAACGATTTATTACATGGCATGCACATTGAATAGCTTCAGCCCAAAGCTCTCGAGAGATATTCTTATCGTACAACCAAGAAAGGCGCATGGAACAAGATGAGCTAATTTTCTTTCCGAGACACCGTTCTGTTAGGGGGGTACTTGGACATGTCATTTGTCTTGAAATACTGTTGTCATCACAGTACTTGAAGAAATCATTTGACATATACTCGCCTCCGTTGTCGCTTTGTAAACATTTAATCTTCACCCAAAATTCCTTTTCCACAACAGTTTTAAACTCAGCAAATTTTGACAAAGCTTCACTTTTCTCTTTCAAGAACTTCACCCATGTATATCTTGAAAAAATTATCTACGAACACCATGGCTTAGAGAAAACCACTATAACTTACTATTTTTGTTGGTCCCATCAAGTCGGTATGAACCAGCTCAAATATAGAGGATCTCCGATTCAATGATCTCTGAAATGGAAGACGATGTGATTTTCCAAATTGACAGCCTTGACAAACTGCATCTTCATGAATATTCTGTAGAGCTGGTATGTCATCCACAAATTTCATTAAAGAAATTTTCTCCAACAATTGGTAGCTTAAGTGTCCCAGTCGAGCATGTCAAATTGTTGGACTATCTGTTCGACTTGTCTTCTTCACATAGGCTTCTCCTACTGCCATGACAAATAAGGAACCATTCTTTTCACCGGCAAGAATAATATCAACAGCTATATTCTTTATGTTATCAAGAACATTTACATCATTCGGACCGAACAACACATATTTTGCAGAATTGGTAATTTGAGAGACTGAAACTAAATTTCTCTTCAAACCTGGAACATGAAAGACGTCGTTCAACTTGATAGCTTGTGTACCTCCAATGTCAATCTTCAAAACTCCTTCTTCAGCTACTGGATATACAGAGTCATCAGCTGTAACAATAACTCGTTCATCGTTATGTTGACGTATCTCTGAAAGTAGCGAAATATTGCCGGTTACATGATGAGAGCAACTAGACTCAATGATCCACTCTTGTCTGCAGCTATCGTGGTTGTAAAGAACTTGAGTTGGTACGGCACCATCGTTCCTCCCTTCAACTACTTCAATGGTGAAGCATTGCTCCCATTTGAGTTGCTCGTTTCCTTCATTTTCACTGGCAACATTTTCTTTTGAGATCTTCACTCTACAGTTTTTCTTGATGTGCCCGATTTTACCACATCTATGGCACCTTCTATTTTAAAAGTTGTCATCAGTAGCTTTTCCACTGTTTGAGCCTTTCTCATTGTTCTTGTTTCCTGCTAATGTGTTTTTCTTTTTTATTCTTGTCCTTTGAGAAAGGAACGGCATCGGATTCAAAAATTTTTGCCATTTGCTTTGCTAAAGCCTCTTTGTTGGAAAGCAAATTTTCTAATTCTTCAACTAAAGGTTGCTTTTACCAACCTTGAATGGAGGTGACGAAAGGATTGTACTCCTTCTTCCATCCTCGAAAAAGAAATCGTCGCAATCTTGCTTCGCCTATCATCCGGATCTAATTCTGAAGTTTCAACATAAACGTTTTTAACTCATAAGAAATTAAATGTTCAGAAATAGACATACCTCCCTGTGTTAGCATAGCCAATTCATTTCCAACAACTATAACCCAGCAGTATTCTTTTGAGAAAATAATCTCTCAAGTGTCTCCCAGACTTCTTTTGGTGCACTAACATCACATACATGATCGATGAATTCTTTTCCAATTGAAGTTCTTAAAGCAAAGAGAGCTTTACCACATTTGATCTTCAATTTTCTTCGTGGTTCTACATTTTCCGGAGTATTCGCCGAAATGTCTGATTCAGCACCAACGATAAGATCCCACAATTCTTGACCTTAAAGGTAAGCCTCCATACACATTCTCCGGTACTCGTAGTTTGTCCCTACAAGCTTTTCAACACCAAACTGTGCATTGGAACTACTTCCTCCATTTGCCAATTCCATACTGCACAAAGAGCTTCTCCTCTACAACTTTCGATCTCCTCCAACAAGACAAAGCGAAGTTGATAGACAAGAAGAAAGAAAGAACAGCCAAAGTTCAACAACCTGGCTCTAGTACCATAAAACAAAAAAACAGAGGAAAGAAGAAATTGCAGTCAAAGAAATTTTAGGAGAATAAAACATTGAAGAATGTTATTACTTTCATTGGAAGTCTGGTTTACAGCAGGATAGCAAAGCATATAAATAAGACTGAACCACTAACATTCAACTCCTAAAAAGATTCTAACAACTAACAAAGAATCCTATCCAAATTAACAACTAAGCTAATACTATTCCTATAAAATAGGAACTGAATTATTTGACTCAGTAAACATAAGTAAAACAGTAAATAAAGCATGTAAGATGCACTAATTTTTAACATCGTCGAAGGTCGAAACTGAGCTACATAGGACTTCAATAGAAAGATGAAGAGTTTTCAAGGAGTAGATAATTAAGATATTATTATAGGTATGGAAACGTGGAAAAAAGACTTTACAATAGGTTTATATCTATCAACCTAATAGACGAAAGTTGTCAAACATCTAGCCTGTGTAGTGTATGGCACGCTAGCTTAGTCTATACAGGGACTACAGTGTTGTGATCGGAGACTGAAGGTTGTACCTTCTTCCCTCCAACTCAGAATATATCTTAAAGACTAAATTACGACATATTTCACGTTGAGAGTGAGACTGTGTCCCCTTCCATTCACCCCATGATTCCACATTTCCTAATGTATTCGTTTGAGAAATTTATATGGCGAATCCATAAGCTTCGTATCTCAGGGCTCCCAATCTCAAGCCATGGCTTGGCTGGTCCACTGAAATGTGCAACAGCTACGTTTTCCAGTATAGACTCTGTGACATTCATAATAGATCGATAACCTAAACCAGCAATGTGCCACGAAGGATCAATCCGATGCACATGACCCTCAAAAGCAATCAGGGAAGGTGGAAGTGCTCCAGGATTCCACAGTTCAAAACCAGAGTTGAGACTCTGCAAAATAGAATTAAGAGGTCAAAGTCATGATATAGTCAAAACACACTGTTAAAGCAGCTTCTTAAAATAAATAAGAATGGACAAGACTGATAGATTTCCATAAGATTGATCGTTCCTCTTTCATTTATGAACAGAAAACTAACCCCTTATTGATAAATGTTTTTCAATAGCATGAAAAACCTGTCTGAAGAGATATAAGCTAGCAATTGTGTAATTTCACATGATAATGGACACAAAATGCTCTACTTTCAAACATTCTGCAGCAGAAGCAATGCATAACGCACATCCCAAGTATTTGTGAGACCCTTGTAATAGGCATTTAGAACTAACAATAACAGGGCAAGTTATAATTTTGATTCAACGGTTGATCTATACTTACAAGTTTAAGCCAGTGATGGTAAGTCGCAGTGATGTTAGTCTTTCTCCAAGCTTGAAGATCAAATACATTCATTCCATAAAGCCATCCACAACGATCATAATCCAGCTTAGATGATATAACAGGGCTCGTAAAGTTGAAGAAATCCTTGTACTTTCTTCCAGGGCAACAGCCATCTCCACAGCCCGAGTCAAAAGCTGCACCAACAACTTTCCCGTTGAGATCCAGTTCCCATAGAGATGATAAATCATGCTGTACTACAGTATCATCGTCCAAAAATATAATCTTGTTCAGATCTGGAAAGAGCTGTGAACCCATGAAATTATATGAGAAAATCAGTTATTCATTGAATGTCCTTATTGAAGATCATCATTTTGTTGGTGAAAACAATGTTAAATTAAGCAATTACCTCGGGGATATAGATGCGCAGATGATTCAAAAGGGATGCACAGCTAGGCCGTAGATACTGGAAATCCTTATCATTTTCATACTCGTTTGCCAAAGTTTCCCTATTCATGCGGTCAAATTTGTGTCTACAGATTAATCGATGGATCTCTATCATCTCCTTAATCCCGGTATTCACCTCATGAGACCAATCATACTGATGCAATCCTCTTACTTCCAGGACAGCTGAATTAACTGAGTTCACGGCAAACCATGCATGCATCGCAGTGTATGTCTTCTTATCAGTAACTATATGAAATACCAATCTTTCTGGGATACTTGAGCTTTTGATGGTTGAGGAAACTACAACAGACGCAGCAAGTACATTGTCTGTTAAAAGAACTACGTGATGGAAGGAAGGGTCAGTGAGGCATGAAACATATTGAGGGGGAGGCAAGCGAGAACGTGCGGCAGCATTTTCAGCATATTCTTCAGCTAACTTGAGAGATAGGCAATGTATGCCCTTTGGTACACCGTGAGAAGCTAAATGCCAGAAAATAGACTCGCGTTGTCTAGCTGATTCTACCAATTGCTCCATCTTCACTATCTAAACAAAGGAAAGAAGCATACAACTTTTACAAATATTTATAACAATACAACGGTGCTCCATTTAATTTGCTATGACCTACTCAATAATCGAGAAATTTTCAGCGGGTTAAAAAAAGAAATCATGTCACTTATAAGGTAGTGAACTGATTGTTAAGTGTCCGGAAAGAACAAGGTCCCAAGTATGTATTTTCAACTAAAAATGCAAGTAGAGTGTGGAACCGAAGCTCAGGAAAGGCCAACAATGAGTTTCGAACATCCAAGAATTATTGCGTACCATAGACCTTGTGGTCCGGCACTTCCCCGGACCCCGCGCATAGCGGAAGTTTAGTACACCGGGCTGCCCTTTAGAGAAAAAACCTAAATGAAATTCTGGTTTCAGGTTGATAAGAATTTCTTCTCTTTAATTTACACTATTACTCCTATATATCTGTGAATATCGCTACTTGCAAGGAATCAGCGTAAGGACTCACTCTGTCCGTCAGCATTGCCTCTATTCCTAGTTCAATATACTTTAGCCATTACCAAAAACTGGCTTAGATAGCTTTGGGTCCAAACTGCCAAAAATCTTCCGTAAGATGCTTATTGCTCCACAGGTAAAGAAAGATTTAGACTTCTCAGCATTTCAGACTCGGCTTCAGGATATAGAAGCAGGGTATGGTATGGTTGTTTGGTTCACAACCAGGATATATGTAACACACCAGATTTTAGATAGAGTCCAACATCGGAAAAACACAAAAAGGATGCTGGGTATATAAGTTAACAAGCTTTTAGGCCCTAGTGACGCGTTTTAAACCCGTGAGGGCCTAGGTCCAGAGCGGACAATATTACTAGCGGGCTGGGCTGTTAAAATATATAATCCCAAGATTAAAACCAGGACTACAACCTTGACAACTATCACACCTTCTATAATTGATAAATTATATTAAGAATTTTTGTATAAAGACAATGCAAAGAAGCTATTAGAACTGCCAATTAGTAGTTTGATTAAATTCGATATTCTCCTGACATGTAGCTGAACCTAGGAAACGATAAGATTATGAAATTTGGTTTTTCTTGGCTAGTGGAGCCAGATGAGGACAAAAATATTGATACCCTGACAATGCAAATGCCCCTTCCACGAAGGTAGATAACAGTTTCTATGTGAAGTTTCCATTTTTCGGACATTAAGCAGCGCTTTGACAGACCTGAAAATTTAGGAAGATTTTCCGAAATGGCATGATGGATAATATCTACTCCTATAAATTAACTGAAAATTGACATTTTTTAGAAACTCTGGCTCAGACTTTAGTGCCCAGTAATTTAATTGCTTAATGTAGCTGTCTACTAAAGTTGTAACTACAGAACATTTGCAATCATAGGATTGTCTTAGCTCCTATTATTGGTAAGTAAAGAGAATACTTTTACACAGAGGGCCAAGGCCAACAAGTGGATTGGGCCCATTACGCATTCCAAAACAAACATGCAGCACTGCTTGAGTGATGGAGCATTGCAGGCAGTCTGATTATTCATGTGACAAAGTGGCCTACTTGTGCATTTTCTATTTCAAGATTCTCCAACCAAAGAGCAACGGATAAAAGGATTGAAAAAAAAAATTATTATCCAACTACTTAGAAACTAAAATACAACGTTAGGTAAAGAGAATGATGGCTACAGTTCATAAATAAAAAGAAATGACCCGCAAGAAAAGCGAACTAAATGCAAAGTGGAAAGCAGGAAGTAAAAGGTTGCTTGTTACCATAGCTTTAGTTTTGAAAGCGAAAGCTTTGATGTCTTGTCCACTAGAGGTCATGTCCTTCACAAGATCATTGAATGAGGATGGTAATGAAGTTGAACTCTCTATCCCTCCTTTTCCATTCTCACCATCACTTGTTGCCTCCAGCAATGCCAGCATCAACTTTTCTCTGAGCTTTTTCACCGTACAGTCAAAAAGGGAGGAAAAGTAGCATCAGAAATAGTAACGATAAAAGTTGGGGAATCATGTTGATCAAGACTCAACTTTCACTCACTTAGACCAAACCACATTTTTAATGAACTTAAGTGATTAAATCGATACAAAAATATGTATTAGTTAACTATTGCTAAGTAATAATAATGCATGTTGTTACGTATTTATTGGATTAACGTAAAGTTATTCTATCAATGGACAATAGCGATGTGACATGCAACGATAAGAAAGGCCAACTAACCTCTTAAATAATTAAGTCAAGTGGGCATCCTACTGATTACTGAAAGTGATTGTTCTAAGAGCAACTTTGACTTATAATGAAGCAGTGTCTCCCACTTTTTCTTATTACAATATGCTCTAGCATTAAAGATCAAGTGGAACTAGAAAGTCAAAGAATAAAGATGGAACAATATTACTTAATCCTAGTCAGGATGATAGGTTAAAACATGAATCATGATGTGGCTGTACTAGTGGCCAAATGTACAGAAACCAAAAAGTGGATGTCAATTACCGACAATTCCTTTAAATTCGGTTATCCTTAGAACTAGATAGAAATAATACTTGAGTTGTACTTACGTATAGTAAGATATGGGCAAGGACCTAGTTTGATATTTACTCCTGCCTGAAATAACCAAGGCAACTACAAATTGTAGAACTCTATCGATTTTCCCGACCAGCTAAAATTATACTCCCTTTGTTTCAAGTAATATGAGGTAGTTTGACTCGATATGGAGTTTACGAAAAAAGAAAGAATTTTTTTTTAAATTTGTGGTATTAAAAGCTTAAGGAGTAAAAGTTTTGTGAAGCCACAAGATTTGTGTGGGTTTAAAAACTTTTCATTAAGGGTAAAATGAAGAGTTTAAAGTCGAATTATTTCCAAATTTTAAAATGTGTCATTTATTTTGAAACAGGCTAAAAGGAAAGTATCTAATTTGAAACGGGGAGTAGGAATTCTAGTAGAGGAGCGAAACCAAGTTCAGTATAGTCGTGTTCCGTCGACACCAATTTTTTTCTACACTTCTCTAGTGTCATCCTCTGCAATATTGAGAGACCTAAATTAAGTAGTAACGAATTGAAACTATTATGAAAAATAATGACAACAATTACTTTTTGATTACTTTTGTCAAAATGGATGAGCAGAAAAATTTATATTCCAAAATATGATACAATTTTTCATGTGGACACCCCCTACCACTGGCGGTGCCACCTTATGCTAAGGGTCGTTGAAAAATTATTACTATTATTTAGCTAGGTTAAAAATTTATTTTTATGTATATAAATTATATGTAGACTCCTCTTAGACACTCTTTAGTAAAATTTCTGGCTCCAATACTGCTCCTACACTATCAAACATGTAGAATTTGGCATTCTGACCGAATAGAGTCAATAAATCAAAGTACTTTCACTTTGTTGGTGTAAATACGATTTTCCACCTTGTAATCTCTCCTACTTTTCCATCCTTCCCTCACCCCCTGTGTATTTTTCTTTTTAAGAAAAAAAGAAACACTTTCTAGCAGGCAAATAACTTTACTCTCGAATAAAAAAGAAAAAAACAATTTTGATCCAAATTCTGAAGGTGCTCCCACGTGGATTATAGTAAAACTAGCACGTGATACTGAAAAACTCCCAAAAAGATAAGGCAACAAAAAAATTGTTGCATCTAATATTTCAAATATTTTAATCACCGCAAGGATAATGACAATGAGTAGATTATATTTTAATTTTAAATTATCAGAAAGAGGAAAATGATTTACCACAGCCGAGTCACTCCCGCCGAAAATCCTCCATCCCAAACAACCTGTAATACAAAACAATTGAAATAAAAAAACTAAAATTACTAACAAAAAACGAAAAACACATTAAGAAGCAAAAGAAAAAATTTAAATACGATCGGAAAATAGTTTACCGATGGAGGAAGAGCAAAAAGCGGCTGACTCGAGCATGATAAAGGTAATTCTGAAAAAGAGCAAGGATAAAAGTAAACCGAGAACCAAAATAGACGGCAATAATAACGTCCGGTAAGATAGCCGGCGAATCCTCAGCGATGATCCCTTCCCTTTCATGGCTACCGGCAATCCAAAACCACCTCCGCCGCTCGTGACAGCGGCGGTACTCGATATAGTCAATTTTTTAATCCCTGTCGCCGATATGTACATCTTCATCATCTAATCACAATACAAAACTTCAGTTTCCGCTTCTTCTTCCATACAAAAAGTATCATCTCTTCTCATCTCCAGCTTCAGATCCGTTTCCTTTATTGCTCCTTCATTACGCACTCATCCTCTGTTTCCGCCAATACACATCGGAAGCACGCACAGATACACAGAGAGAGAGAGAGAGAGAGAGAGTTAGAGACAGCGAATATCACGGACACAATCACAGCTATCGAGAAATTTCAAATAATCGTTCAAAACAGTGAATGATCCAAAAGCCACAAAAAATTACGAGCGTCAGTTCAAAAACAGTGAGAATCAATATGTTACAGTTTCAATCCAATATCCAACAGTCAATAGTTCAAACCGACAGAGCATTGGAAGAAAAACTTTACCTAGCACAGAATCTGGTTGCTCTTTGATCTTCAGCAGCTTAATAATGAAAATAAAGGTGGTGATCACACTCTTTGGGCAGTGTAAAGAAGACGCAGATGTTTCATATAGGGGGGTGGGGACAGAGAGTGCCGAAGCCGAAAAGCCAAAACTGATAGCCGCGTTAAATGCTGAGAGAGAAATTAAATGATAGATTTGGACTACAGAGTCCTACATCTACAACAATTTTTCTACGTACACAGGATAAATTATTGTAATTCCTCTTTTACCCTTTAGATGTTTACGATCTTGCCCTTTTACATCACCGACACATGGCGACGTTATAATTTTTCTCCCTCCTTCGCCATTTGTCGACAAATAACCTTTCGTACGAGCTTTTCTTTCAAGCAACAGTTGTTGAACCAATCATGTTTCGCCACGTCTTCAGATGGATCCCTGAATAAATGTGAAAGGAATGAAGATAGTGTAATTAGTAATTTAACTGATTAATGGAGCAGACCTGTCATTAATATTTGCTGAAAGACGGAAAAATACCATCTGAAATTCCAATTCCCTATAGCAAATCGAAATCTGAGAATTTTCAGCTCATGTGCTGTTTCCATCTGACTTGTGCATTCTGCAAAGAAACACAAGTTCGTGATCCTTGTGTAGATTGACCGACCAAATATATTTCTAAGGTTGAAATTCAACCTTAGAGATGTTCAGTATGAGACAATAAGTGTGCTGCGATTCTTTTACCACTTTCAAACACTTTTCAAATTTGTAGGGCAATTTGGTTTAGAAACAAATTATGCGATATTTAGGGCCCGTTTGGTTATAAAAAAAAAAAATCTTTTTTGGAAAAATATTTTCTTTTTCGAAAATTGTATTTGGCCCTAAAGTTTTCGATTTTCACTTGAACATGAATTTCGAAATATTTCGAAAATTTAAAAAAATTCAGAAAAACTATTTTTCAAAATTTTCACTTCACTTTAATCACAAAAAATACAAAAACATCCCAAAATTATATTCATGTCCAAACATAACTTTAATTTTCAATACCATTTTTATTTGAATTTTCTTTTTAAACTTTTTCCGAAATTTTACAATTCTTATGTTCAAACGCCCCCTTAATATTGTACCGCAATAGTCATGCAAAAATTAGTAGCACAAGAATTGTAATGCAAGAAATAATACTGCATGAACTATAATTTATTTACTCATGTCGATAAGTTCTATTTTTAGTTACGAATGTTACGTTCTAGTACATTTAGTATTATAATTTGTGTACAACAAAACCACATTTAAAAAAAATATGTTTCCTCAACAAGGAAATTACTTTTGTTTTCCAAATGATTCACCACGTCAATCCTGAATCGGATAGTTGGATAATCAAGAAATTATAATTTGGACTGTAGTATTGTGAATTGAATATTACTGACTCTCTCCACTACCATGTACCTATTTATAACGTTTTTCTTATAGTCATGTGTATTATTATACTACTCCATTTCCGATTCTTAATAAGTGATTTTTTGGTTTCTTTTCTTGACTAAAATAAGTAATTTTTTAAAATTTCAAGAGTGAATTAATTTTTTTTTTTTATACTGTCCTTGAAGTAAATAGTGTTGGAATATGTGTTAAGAGTGTTTATCTGAAGATATAATAAAGGTTAATATGATCAATTTTATTATTAATTAATATTAAAAGATAAAATTCTTAATCTATGTGAAAATAACAAATAAAAATTATTTCTCGTGGACGGGAGGGAGTACTAAAAAACGACTTCACCAACTTAATTAAATTACTCCTGTTTTACACAAAGTACGTTTTTTATTACAATTAATGACCTTCTTCAAGATTTTGGACCATAAGGAAAGGCCCTCTACTTGCCTTTTGGCTAGAATGCTAACAAGGGGGACCGCGGTGGATTTTCATTCCCTTAGTAGGGCACTCAAATTGACTCAAAGTTAAAGGTAAAAAGTCTTAAATAACGAGAATAATACAATCAAACCTTTTTGTAACAGTCTTGTTTATTTCGAATATTTTTTACTATTATAACGAAATGATATTATAAAGAACATATATTATAACATACATAAAAATTGATTCTGAAAAAACTTAATTTTTATAAAAAAATATTGTTATATAGGTATGTTGTTATAAAGAGGTCTGACGGTAAATGTAAAAATTTGTCTACACTCACATGGTTTGATGGGGAAGCTCTCACTCACTCTCTCTCTCTCTCCCTCTCTCCCTCTCTCCCTCTCTCTCTTGTAATTGTTCCTTCAATTCTTTTAACTCAGCGGAAGTCATACAGTATGGCGGAATAGATATGGAGTTGTTGGGAAATTGTGTTCGAAGTCAGAAAATCAAAGAAGTAAAGAAACGTTAGT
Source organism: Nicotiana paniculata (assembly GCA_005239505.1). Classification (NCBI taxonomy): domain Eukaryota; kingdom Viridiplantae; phylum Streptophyta; class Magnoliopsida; order Solanales; family Solanaceae; genus Nicotiana; species Nicotiana paniculata. The sequence goes on from MDKI01254365.1 coordinate 60,168, forward strand.
TAATAAATGAAAACAGAAAATTTCGAGCCCACAAGTTTCTTGTGTGTCCTTAAGGAATTTAATCCCCTCACTGTTGCCCAAGGTTATGGATTACTTCCTCCTAGGATAGAACAAAATAACTATTCTGTAATACTGGTAATCGAAATTACAGAACTTCAACAAACTCAAGAAACGGAGCAAATCACACTTCGCACTTTATTTATTTGGAAAAATAATGCAACAACATAGTAAAAAATAAAAAGAGGAAAAAATTCAGATTTTTCAGTGGTAGAAAATGAGACTAAGTCTCTCTATTTATAGACAATGAAAGGGTGAGATGAAGAGGTGCAATCCAAGAGGTGCCTCTTCCATTTCCCATTCATACACCAATGAAAGGGTGAGATGAAGAGGTGCAATCCAAGAGGTGCCTCTTCCATTTCCCATTCATACACCAATGAAAGGGTGAGATGAAGAGGTGCAATCTAAGAGGTGCCTTTTCCATTTTTCATTCATACCCAAGAGGTACCTCTTATATTTCTCATTCACACCCCTTAATAAAAACGCAACAATCCCCCACATGAAAGAGGAATGGACATAGGTTGAAAAACATGTATGAAAAATACTGTGTGATTCGCAAGTAAGGATTAATCACATCTGGATAAGTAGGTTTCCCTTTGAACTTTCCATAGTGAACTTATGTCAGATATACTCGGTCAATTAATAGATTTGATATCTTTAAACCGTCGAACTTTGGTGTATACCTAGACAACCATAAGCCACACAATCAACCCTTAACCGTCTTTGGTTCTCATTGTTGTGTTCGTTTCAGCCATGAACACCACCTGGTTAATAAGTGCGTAGAGAACCGGCCTTGCAGAATTCTCCTTGAAGCAACTTACACTTCAAACTTACATAGGTGATTCCTAAACGTGTTATCCCGTAGATACACTATTTGATATACTCCGTACCAAACTTAGAAACCATTAAAAAGCCTTAACGCTTTATCCTTGATACTGAACATTGTCTCATCACGAGAATAGACCAAAAAGAAATTTTATTTGACAATGTTGAATCGTCATTAATGACTTTGTTTGAGCTCCTTGAACCTAGATCTTGGGATCTCCAGTCTTTTAGGTAGAGTTACCACCACAATGACTTGTCCTCGGCCATAGTCCCATTCCCCTTGATGACGTCTCAACTACCTCTCTAGTTAGGACTTTTGTAAGTGGATCCGACACATTATCGCTTGACTTCGCGTAGTTAATTATGATAATTCCCCTAGAGAATAGTTGCCTAACGTTTTTATGCCTTCGTCGTATATGACGATATTTCCCGTTTTACATAATGCTCTTGGCCCTTCCTATTGTTGATTAACCATCGCAAAAGGTGCCAAAGTTTTGGACCAAACTGGAATATCTTCTGAGAAATTCCGAAGCCATTCAGCTTCTTCACCGGTCTTGTCTAAAGCTATGAACTTAGACTCTATTGTAAAGCGGGCGATACATGTCTGTTTGGACGATTTCCAAGATACCGCTCCTCCACCAATGGTTTAGAATCAATTCAACCAGTGATCTAAGTTACATCACTATACACCTTCATTATCGCGGGATACTTATTGTAGTGCAAAGCATAATTTTGAGTATATTCAAAATATCTCAAGACTCGTTTCATTTTTATGGAAGTTCAATACAAACTTTCTTATGTCGTAGACTAATACGTCTCGACTTTTTATTGCATATCAGAGTATTGACTACACTTAATGTATCAATAGTATATTATAAACACTAGTTGTAATGATTGGCATCAGTTGTGGCCACAACCTTTTAATATCTAACACATTTCGCAATCACTCCACCATTTTCAAGCATTAGTTTGATATTTATTCATACTTCTATATGATATGCAAATTATAGCACCTTCATTCATGAAGCACATCCAACTTGCAATGGATTTTGGTCATGTTCATCTGTTGGTTTACCTCATTATAGACCAATGTATTAATACGTTCGTTCATGAACAGTCATGTTTATACAAAACATACAAACGTATTTTTCATGAAAATTAGCAACCAACCAGGTGACACATTTCATAAAAGAGTTAAACATTATAAATGTTCAAGAAAGAACAAATCATTTCTGTAAAGGCACGTAAACAATTTTTGAATTTGTAATTTCATCACTAGTCATCACTAAGACTGAACAAGTAATGAATTCACCAACTACCATATCAATATCCTTAAGGATTCGTGGGGTTCGAATAATCATATCATCTAGTTCTTCCAAATAATATAGACATCACGTCTAACATTAGCTTTTGTTCTGCATAAGCTAAATGTCCCCACATTTTACATGTTTCATATGCCTTTTATATCAACATATAATCCACATATAACCAAACAATTACTACATAATTTAGAGTATTCTTAATGTAAATATACTAGTTTGAAACCATTTGACAACATTTTTTTAGTCAAATTTCGCATGCCATTGTTTGGATGCTTGTTTTAGTCCATAAAGTGACTTAACAAGTCGACACACTTTCTTTTCTTTTTTCGGGAACCACGAACCCTTCAGGTTGTTCTATATAAATTTCTTCCTCCAAATATCCATTTAAGAAGGTTGTCTTTACGTCCATCTGATGGATTTCAAGGCCATACACGGCGGCTAACGCTATTACCATCCGAATAGATGTAATTCTTGTTACCGATGAGCATGTGTCAAAGTAATCAAGACCTTCTCGTTGTCTTAAATCGTTAATCAATCTTGCCTTATATTTGTCAATAGTACCATCAACTTTTATTTTCCTTTTGAAAATCCACTTAGAACCAAAATGTTTATTTCCTGAAGGAAGATCAACCTTTTTCCAAAGTATGATTACTTAATATGGATTCTATCTCACTATTGACTGTCTCTTTCCAATATAGTGCTTTCGAGGAAGACAGTGTTTCTTTAAACGTTTGAGGCTCATTTTCCAACAAGAATGTCAGAAAATCTGGTCCAAAGGAAGTAGTTATCCTTTGACGTTTACTACGTCTTGGATTTTTTCTAATTCAACGTACTTTCCTTTGCTTCTTCCCGAGTTCGCTTAGATATTTCACTAGATGACTCACATTCCTTTTTATACGGATAAATACTCAAAGAATTCAGCATTAGCTTATTTGATTACCGTATTAATATGAATGTCGGAATTTTCTGATTTATGAATCAGAAAACGATATGCCTTACTATTTGTTGCATATCTTGTGAAAATGGAATCAACAGTTTCCGATACGATTTTTTTCCTTTTGGGTTTAAGAATTTGCACTATACCTAAATACCCCTCCCCCATACTTGAAAATATTTCAAGTTAGGTATTCTTCCTTTTCATTTTTCATATGGAATAGATTGTATTCAATTAGTTGTAACCGTAGCTTCCCTCCCACAAGTTTTGGGTAAACCAAAACTAGGTATTCATCATCTCTTTTGACGTTCTATTCTCTCTTTCCGCAATTCCATTAGATTGCGGGGACTAAGGGCTGTCATTTGATAAATAATATCATATTCCAAGAAGGAGATTCACATTCACCGCCCCTATTACTTTGTAGAGCCAACCACATGAACTATTATTTGTATTGTAACAACCCGACCGGTCGTTTTGCGTTATCGAATCCCGTTCCCCTAAACAAAACTTTCCATAGCAGCGTATTATGATTTATGACTTGCGGGGGCTAGTGGTCCGGGATTCGGAAGTGTTTAGAGTGCTATAGGAACACTTGGTTCCTTGAGGTTGGCCTTTAAGGCCAAGTTTGACTTCTGTCAACATTTTTAGTAAATGACCTCGGAATCGAGTTTCGTTGGTTCTGGTAGCTTCGTATGATGATTTCAGACCTGGGCGTATGTTCGAAATGGGTTTTTGATGACCCGGGAGCGTTTCGGCGCCCAATATTGAAATAAGAGTTCCTTAAGTTCCTACTATGATTTGGGAAGTGGTTTTGTGTTATCGAGGCCCGAATGGAATTCCGAGACCGAGAATAGTTCTGTTATGTTATTTATGACTTGCCTGCAAAATTTGGTGTCATTCCGAGTAGTATAGGTCAGTTCGGTGCATTGTTAGCGAAATCTAGAAAACTTAAAGTTCCTAAGTTTGGGTTCTTAGGGTTTTGAGGTGATTTTGAGTTTAAGCGTTGTTTTGGGTGTTCCGAAGGCTCGAACGAGTCCGTATTATGATTTGGGACTTGTTGGTATATTTGGACGGGGGCTCGGGTGGGCCCAGGTGCCTCCCGGACACTACACGAGGCCAAAAACCAGCTGAAATAGTTGTTGGTGCACCTGTTCTGGTGTGACCGCAGGTGCGGTTGACCAGTCGTAGGTTCGGGAACGCTCCTGCAGTCCCAGCCTCGCAGGTGCAACCCCTAGTGGTCAGGCCAATTCTCGCAGGTGCGGACAAAATTCCGCAGGAGCGGAGCCGCAGGTGCGGTCTCCACTCTGCAGGTGCGGACCCAGGCTTCCTAGTCCATTTCCGCAGGTGCGAGCCTTTGCTCGCAGGTGCCGTCCTTGAGTCGCAGGTGTGGAAACATTGTTCAGACAGTGTGTTTTTATACACGGGTTTTAAATCATTTTTCTCAGCTTCTTTTTCTTCCTTGGGGCGATTTCCATCATTTTAGAAGGGCAAACAACCTGGTTATTGAAGGTAAGTAAATCCTACTCTAATATTAGCTTCATGCATGTATTACTAGCTTAATTAACTACCTAAATTAGTGAAAAATCAAGGATGGGGTAGTAACCTAGGGCTTTCGATAATTTGAGAATTTACCCGTGAATTTTCTATGAAATCAAGTAGAAATCAGGTATTAATGATCCTCAGGCTATGGGTGAGTGTTTCCTTCGAGAATTATTGGAATCCGGGCATGCGGGCCTGGGGTCGGATTTTAGAATTTCTTCAAGAATGGTGAATTTACTAAATGAGTAGGAGAATTTCCATACTTTGAGCATAAATTAATGAATTTGTATAACTTTTGGCTAGTTTCGATTCCTCGGGTGTAGAGTTCGGAGTTTCGGGCGCGTTCTTGGTCTAGGGAGTGAATTCGACACGAGGTGAGTCTCCTTTCTAACCTTGTAAGGGGGAATTGTCCCATAGGTGATTATAAATGGTGGTTTTGTCCTTATTTGCGGGGGCTGCGTACGTACGAAGTGACGAGAGTCCGTGCGCAGCTACTATTATGCCTTATCGGGTAGTTTAGGACTCACAAGCATGCTTTATGTGTTGTATCTGAGATCTTGTACATGGATTAACTAGCCTAATATTCTTGAATCTCACGTGTGAAGGCCTAAGGGGTTATGCTTGAAGTTGATATTTCTAAATATTCTCACACTGTTAGTATGTTCCCAGCTAAATTATTTGGAAATCTCCTGCTAATCATGAATTTATATGGTAACCCGAGTCGTATGGATGATTCGCGAGCGGGGTAGCCCTAATATTATATTAACCCGAGTCGCAGGTATGATTCGCGAGCGGGGGAGGTCTTGATATTATGTTAATCATGTCGCATGTGCGATTCGCGAGCGGGGTAGATAGATGCATCTATGGTTCGGGTCATTCGACCCTCGGTAGTCCACATTTACTTTTCATGTCGTAATGACCGTACGCTCATAGCCTGTTATATGCTTCGGTAATTTGTGAGAAGCCCTGTAATTGTATCTGTTGATTTCATGAAAATAAATAAGGTTAAACAACTTGTATGCCATGGAAAAAGGATGGCGCGAGAGTATTTGTGATTGTTATTTGATGCTCATTTCCTTATCACCATTCATTACTGCTACTACTGGTTAGCCTGTACTTATTCCACATTGTCTGACCCTAGTAAGTATCATGTCGACCTCTCGTCACTACTTCTTCGAGGTCAGGCGGGATACTCACTGGGTACATATCTGTTTATGTACTCATACTACGCTTCTGTACTTAATTGTACAGGTTCTGAGGCTGGTGCATCTGGTTATCCGACCGGATCTTGACGTATATTCTTGCCCTGACTCCACGGTGAGCTGCCTTCCGTGGCGATTCTCAGCAGTACTATGGAGTTATCTTTTGTTTATTTCTGTCTACTTCTTTCAGACATCAGTGCAATTTTTATCATCTTTTGTATATTCTACTAGTTCGCCAATTGACTTGTGACACTACTTCCTGGCACACATATAGTAGGCTTTATCTTTTGGGACTGTATATATTGGTTCATGATCATTGTGGCTATATTTACTTAAGTTGGTTAATGTATCCACTTTTATTTAAATGACCTAAGCTTAAAACTTTAGAAATTGTGGGGTTGGTATGTCAAATAAGAATAATCTCACTAGTATACAAATGTTGGCTTGCCTAACTCCGGTGTTGGGCGCCATCACGACCTATTTTGGATTTTGGTTCGTGACAACATGTTATCAGAGCACTAGGTTCACGTAGGTCTCACGAGTCACGGGCAAACCTAATAGAGTCTCGCGGATCGATACAGAGACGTCTGTATTTATCTTCGGGAGGCTATAGGGTGTTAGGAAACCTCTCTTTATTCATGATCTATCGTGCAGTTGATGGTGTAGTAAATCTCATTCTTCTACTCTCTAACAGATGGTGAGGACGCGTACATCTAGCAGAGGCCGGGGGAGGGCATCGGCCCGAGGTAGGGGACGGGGGCGTCCTAGAGCTATTCCAGTTGCACCACCAGGGGATCCTACTATAGAGGAGTAGGGTGAGGTGCCCCATGCGGGTCCTGATCCAGTGGACTTCATGACATCGCCAGGCTTCCAGTAGGTCATGGGCCGTATGTTGAGATTTATGGATACTATGTCCCAGGGTGGTTTATTTCCAGCAGATCCTGCCACATCTCAGGCAGGAGGGGGAGCCCAGACCCCTACTGCCCAGGTTGCAGGCCATACAACCACACTTCATCATACCCGGGTACACTGCCCGTCGGTGGGGTTCAGCCTGTAGCAGCAGCACCTGAGCCCAGACCAGTTGCGGAAAGTGATCCGCAAAAGTTATTGGACAGATGGACTCGATTGCACCCTCCGGTCTTTGGGGGTGAGCGAGGCGAGGATGCCTAGGATTTCATTGACAGGTGCAGGGACCGACTGCACAACATGAGGATACTAGAGTCCCATGGAATGGACTTCGCTACTTTCCAGTTAGAGGGCAGAGCTCGCAGATGGTGGCAGTCCTATATTCTCAGCAGGCCAACAGGTTCTCCTCCTATAACTTGGGAGCAGTTCACTTCGATGTTTCTAGACATGTATATCCCACCCTTTGAGAGGGAAGAGCTGTGATATCAGTTTGAGCAGCTGGAGCAGGGGTAGCTATCAGTGACAGACTATGAGGCCAGATTTTTAGAGTTGTCTCGCCATGCACTCATGATACTACCTACCGATGCTGAGAGAGTGCGGAGATTTGTAGCCGGGTTGCATCCAGGCATTAGGACCAGCATGGCCCGGGAGGTGGAGATGGGGACTCCTTATCAGCTAGTAGTGGAGATTGCTCGTAGGATCGAGGGTTATCGGTCGAGGGTCAGGGAGCAGGTACAGCCGGATAAGAGAGCCAGATACTTCGGGGATTTCAGAGGTGCCCCAGCTAGGGGTAGAGGTCAGTTTGGTAGGGGTCAGCCCAGCAGGCCCTCATATTCAGCACCACCACCACCTCCTCGTGGTGCTCCAGTGAGGCCTTACTTTAGTGCTATGTCAGAGGTTCCTCACCGTCCCCTAGTTATCCAGGGTTCTACTTCAGGGTAGCAGGTCGTGCCTCTGCCACCAGTGAGATGTTACGAGAGCGGGGATCTCGGCCATATCAAGAGGACATGTCACAGGCTTCTGGGCAAGGCAGTGCAGCAAGCTTACCAGCCTATGAGTCCAGCACCAGCAGTTCGGCCACCTAGAGGTGGGGGACAGGTCAGCAGGGGTCATCCTAGAGGTGGAGGCCGATCAGGGGGAGGTCAGCCAGCTTCTGTTCATTATGGCGGGGCTCAGTCTTCCGGTGCTCCAGATAGATTCTATGCTTTTCTGGCCAGATCAGATGCAGTGGCCTCAGACGCCGTGATCACAGGTATTATTACAATATGTGGTAGAGAGGCATCAGTGTTATTTGATCCAGGATCCATTTATTCCTATGTTTCGGTCTTATTTGCTATTTTTCTGGATGTCCCTCGTGAGTCCTTGGGTTCTCCTATATGTGTGTCCACCCCTGTGGGCGATTCTGTGGTGGTAGACCGGGTTTACCGATCATGTATGGTCACATTCTGTGGGTTCGAGACTCGAGCAGATCTCTTATTGCTCGAGTTGTTAGCTAAGGGTTTCATCAGACCGAGTGTATCGCCATGGGGTACTCCAGTTTTATTCTTGAAGAAAAAGGATGGGTCCATGCGGATGTGTATTAATTACCACCAGTTGAACAAGGTTACCATTAAGAACAAGTATCCTTTGCCGCACATCGATTATTTGTTTGACCAGTTGCAGGGTGCTCGTGTGTTTTCTAAGATTGATTTGAGATTGGGGTATCATCAGTTGAGGATTCGGGCTTCAGATGTTCCGAAGATTGCTTTTCATACGAGATATGGCCATTATGAGTTCCTGGTGATGTCCTTTGGTTTGACTAATGCCCCAGCAACATTCATGGACTTGATGAATAGGGTGTTCAGGCCGTATATTGATTCTTTCATCATTTTCTTCATTGATGACATTTTGATTTACTCACGTAGCCTGAGGGAGCACGAGCAACATTTGAGAGTTGTGCTCCAGACTTTGTAAGAACAGAAGCTATATGCTAAGTTCTCCACGTGTGAGTTCTGGTTGGATTCCGTGGCATTCTTGGGGCATGTGGTATCCGGAGAGGGTATCAAGGTCGATCCTCAGAAGATCGAGGCAGTTCAGAGTTGGTCGCGTCCTACTTCAGCTACAGAGATCAGGAGCTTTTTGGGCCTAGCAGGCTATTATCGCCGATTTATGGAGGGGTTCTCTTCTATTGCAGCTCCATTGACTAGATTGACTCAGAAGAATGCCCCGCTCCGATGGTCTGACGAGTGCGAGGCGAGCTTTCAGAAGCTCAAGACAACATTGACCTCCGCACCAGTTCTAGTATTGCCTTCCGGTTCTGGGATGTATACAGTATATTGCGACGCTTCACGCATTGGCTTGGGATGTGTATTGATGCAGGAGGGGAGAGTTATTACTTATGCTTCACACCAGCTGAAGGTTCATCAGAAGAATTACCATGTGCACGATTTGGAGTTGGCGGCGATTGTTCATGACCTTAAGATTTAGAGGCACTACTTGTATGGAGTGCCCTGTGAGGTTTATACAGACCATCGTAGCTTGCAGCACTAGTTCAAGCAAAAAGATCTTAATTTGAGGCAGCGAAAATGGAATGAGTTGTTAAAGGATTATGATATCACCATTATTTATCACCCGGGCAAGGCAAATGTAGTAGTAGATGCTTTGAGCAGGAAGGCGGAGAGTATGGGTAGCTTTGCTTATATTGCAGCAGAGGAGAGACCTCTAGCCTTGGACATTCAGTCCTTGGCCAATCTCCTGGTGAGGTTAGACCTTTCAGAGCCTCGTCGAGTTTTAGCACATGTGGTTGCTCATTCCTCGTTATTGGGGGAGATTAAGGCCCAACAGTTCTATGATCCGTGCCTAGCAGAGCTTCGGGATACAGTGGTTCAGGGTAGGGCCAAGGAGGTCACTATTGGCGAGGATGGTGTTCTGAGACTTCAGGGCCGCTAATGTGTTGCAAATGTTGATGGCCTGAGGGAGAGGATTCTAGAGGAGGCACAAAGTTCTCGGTATTCTGTTCACCCTGGTGCTACAAAGATGTATCATGATTTGAAGCAGCATTACTGGTGGAGGCGAATGAAGAAGGACATTGTGGGGTATGTGACTAGGTGTCTTAATTGCCAGCAGGTTAAGTATGAGCACCAGAGGCCAGGAGGCCTACTTCAGCAGATACCCATTCCTGAGTGGAAATGGGAGCGCATCACTATGGACTTCGTGGTTGGTGTTTAACCAAAGAATTAGACCCTTTGACTAAAGCTTATTTTTAAGATGAACACGGGTTACTGATAATCAACATAATGGGTAAATGAATAATAGACAATATTGCATAAATAAAAGATTGACGTTGATCATATTCGAGAATCAGATGCCTTTACAAACTATATTCCCCTCCCTTATATAGGAGATTCTTACAACGTACGACTCTTGCTATGGTTACTCATTAATGACTAATTATGACATTAGTGAGGCGTTACAAAGGATAACGGTAATTGGGGTTCAATTACATAACGTTCGAGTAATCAATTGTGGGTCCCTGAATCTTCTCGTAGCTTTGTCTAGATTCATTTTGACTGTGCCTTTCTCCCGTTTTGATCAAGTTGAGTTTCCTATGGCTGATAAGTTCGTGGGTTTACTGAACCGTGCATCTTTGTACCGTATCTCTTCAAGGAGTCACGTCCAGCTGTCGCATTTTCCTGTGTCCAGGTGACTGGCTGAGTTGTCAAAAGCTGGCTTACGTATGAAACTCTTTTTTACCAATACAGATAGTCCCCCCACTTACCATATATTTAGCGATTAATATTTGGTAAGTGGATATTCATTTATGGCGGGAATATTTTTCCGCCGCTTTTCCTTGAATCATCGTATCCTTCTCTACACCATAGGCGTCGTTTGTCACTTCCATTTAATGCTTATACCACGTGTCCTTTTCGAATTGGTTCTGCATTTACTCAGCACCTTTTAGGGCTTTTTGCGGTTGTGCCAGTTCCGAAGTGACATCTTCAATTATGTCTTTTCATCATTATTTTCCTTTTTCTTCATGTTTGACGATTGTCTTCAAGTATAAATACATGTTTTCTTTTCCTTGCTTCCACGAAACACTTTTCTAACTTTGTCTTTTGTAAAGAGCTTTCTTCTTTGCCTTTGTAAACATGTCTTCTTCAAACCAACCTCAAAGAGTAATAGATATTGAAAGTTTAACGCCATCTTCTGCTCCGACTAGGAGTCGGAGGGGTGGTAGACTTAGAAGTCTAGGATCCACTCCTTCGAGGGGCTCCTCTTCTTCTCAGATAGTTCCTCCTCCTTCCACTAGATCTCCAGTTTCTCCGAGATTTAGGGTTTCTCGGTCTTTGACAAAGGTAGAGGCGAATGCCTTCGTGAACCTAGAGTCGATGAAATTATCCCTGTTGAGTTTGTTTTTGCTAGGGATAGTCAAGTTCTTGTAGATCAATCTTCTTCTCTTGATAGTGTCGAAAGATATCCAACCCTTATAACTGAGGGTCAGATTTCCCTTGTTCGTAGGGAGTGCTTTTGGAGGTCTGACTTTCCTGTCTATATTCCGAATAGTAATCAAAGAATAACGTCTTACAAGACGGGATATTCTTTTGTTTATACGTATCCTTTCACTTTAGGGTTTAGACCCCCCATTGACCCAGTTATAATTGAGTTTTGCCATTTTTTCAATATCTGCTTAGGACAAGTTGGCCTGCTTGTGTGGCGATTTGTCGCATGCCTTAGGAGTTTGGCTTCTTTAGCCTCGGTTCCTTTTACCTTCAACCATCTTAGTCACCTCTACTCTCCTACCTTATTTTGTGAAGGGGTTTTTACTCTGACTACTAGAAGCAAAAGAGTGTAGGTAACCCCTGGAGACGATAAGGATAGGGGTTGGTACCTCCGACATGTTTCTGTACCCACTGCTGGTTTAGTGGGTGAAGAAAATCTTCCCTTCCCTGAGAAGTGGAATCGCGCACGTGAGTATGCTTTAGCTCACATTTACTTTTTCTTGTTTTGACTTGAGATGTTTTATTAACACCGTGTCTGTTTTTTCTTCTCTCAGCAATCATGAATACTGTTGAGAATGTCTCCGGTATTCGTGATTGGGTAGAAAAATTGTTGTCTGTTGCTCCTTCAGAAGAAAGATCTTGGAAGTACCTCGCTGGGAGGTATGGTTGGCAAGTAAAGACCCACGGTAAGTGAAGCTCTTGTTCTTGCTTTTTTCCTTACTCGAGTCTCTTTTTTTTTTTTGTCGTTTAATTTTTTTTTCCCCTTTTTAATAGGGTTCTCTGCTCGTGGGGTGTCTGTTTCCTCTATCCCGAAGATGTCCTTGGCTCAAGCCCAGGAAATTATTGTTAGTTCATCTTCCTCGAAGAGGAAGATGAGTGAGTCTCGTTCCATAGAAGAAGAGGAAGAGGGTGCTTTAGTGCACAGGCCATAGAGAAGGCGAATGGTTTTAGATGATGAGCCTACTGCCTCAACCTTGCCTTCCGTGTTTGTGATTGAGCCCCTTGTCTTTAATGATGTTCCACATTCCCCTATTCATGATGGTATTGATCTTGATCCTGACGACGTCCCTTTGGCTGCTGTCTTTCTTGCTTCTTTGAGAGAAGTTGTTTCCTCTATTCCTTTGGCTATCTCAACTTCTGTTGCTGCTTTGCCTTTAACTTCTCAACCCTTCAACTTTTTGTGCATGCTTCTTTGCCCTTGGCTTCTCCAGCTCCTCAACCTTCTGTGCCTGTTGTTGTTCCATCTCTGCCTGCTTCCATGTCTTCCGTTAGGGAAGTAGGGTCTTCCAGCAGAGAGATGCGGCAGGTGGTAATAGAGGTTCCAGCTGAGGGAAACCTTTTCAAGAAGACGGGTGAGCCTGAAGTGTGGCTCAAGCCTTTGATAGGTCCCACTGAGAAAGCAAAGCTAGCTAGCCACGGTGCTCTTACATGGGCCAATGAGGTCGTGCATACCTCTTTGAAGGTATGGTGTAAGTTATCCTCTTTCACTCTCGTATATGAAATTTACCATATCTGACTGGTTTATTTCTTGTAGATTAACCTTATAGGCATGGAGCTTATGAAGAGGATTTCAAACACAGACCAAGAGACAAGAGAGTTGCAGGCAGAAGTTGATAAATTGAAAGCACAGTATGATAGCCTAAGGATTGACATGGATGCTTTAGAAGAGGAAAAGAGTACCTTCAAGCGGCAGATGATACGTATGACAGCAGAATTAGCAGTGGAGCGGGTTTCTTGCTGTGAAGCTGATAAAGATAAGAGTGTTCTGGAGTCTTCGTTCGCGGAGCAGCTGTCCCGTGCCTCAGAGGAGATTAGAGACTTGAAGAACTTGCTGGGGCAGAAGGAATAATACTCAGGCGAGCTCGTGCAATCACTCACTCGTACTCAAGAAGATCTTCGTAGGGCTTTAGACAAAGCTCAAACTTTAGAGGAGTCGATTGTTCCATTAAGGGCCGCTCATGAAGCTGCTAAGGCGGAGAGGGGCGGGTTGAGAGCTAAGCTTCAAGTGTGGGCAAAAGATTATGAAGATTTGGAAGAGGTGGTTGTTGTCGTTGTGAGCTGGGCGTATATGAATTCTCGCCTTGACACATTGATGGAAATGAGTGAAGAGGGTTTTGACCTTAGTGCTGAAATAGCCAAAACTAAGGAAGCCATGGAGAAGGCTCAACAGGGTCATAACCTCTCTTCACCTGATGGTGAGATTCCAGCCGCTCATGCCTCTTCATCCCCAGTTGCTCCCGCTCCTTCTTCCACTAAAGTCAACCCCTCTTTTGAAAAGATCTAGTTGGTTTATCCCTTTTTTATTTTTCTTTGTATCAATTGGTAATTACCCCCAGTCCCATCGGGGGTAAATTTGGATTTCCTTTAAGTCCCGAAATGACAACTTAGGGGCACCACAATGTAAATATAAAAATATTATACGGCTAAGTATAAGTTAATACTTAGTTTTAGCCGTTTTAATATATAAATGTTAGTTCGACTTTTGTTGAGTTTCTGTTTCACTCTTTAAGTCTTTTGCATGCTTTATTTTTCGAGGTTTTAGTTTTACCTTCGAGTTTTGCACGTGGAATGCTTTAGACTACTCGTACTTTTTTTATAATAGGCACGGTGTCATATTAAATGTGTGCCTTTTTGTAATAGTCATAGTTTACTGAAGAGGTCCCTTTATAATTGACATGAAGAAGACATCTCAACTTCATGATAATTCAATAGAGTGATAGGAATTTTACACATGTTCAAAAATGTTTCCAACCATGACATTTTACATGTGTTTGGTTATCGTCTAAAACTCACGCTTGTAACTGTTTTTGTTTAACAGATTTAATATACTCTTGTATTTCGTAACTGTTTTCATAGGGAACTGTTTTTCGATATTAATACAAGGAAATAATTATTTTCTAGTAACAGTTTTTATAAAGATTGGGGTTTTTACCCGCAACTGTTTTGGAAACAGTTTTCTAATAAGTACGAGGAAAATGTTTTCTTATTCATAACTGTTTTTATTTGATAACAGTTTCTTGAACAAATACAAGGGTTGAGATCTTTCATCCATAACTGTTTTATTCGAGAACAAATTTTTGAATGAGTATATTGATGATGATCTTTTACCCCTAACTGTTTTTGTTACAACAGTTTTGAATAAGTATAAAGATGTACATTTCTTTCTCGTGACTAACATTTTGCCTTTCAACCTGAATATGTTCGAAGGTTTTTGCTTTTTGCATTAGGCTTTGTATTTGGATGGCTCTTTTGATTTCTTTCGATTCTGCTCGTGTCACTTGTCTCATTGGGTAGATGGGTCTTTAGACTCGAGCTTTTGACTTTCTGATAGTCTTCTTTGCTTCGTCTTAGTCTTACATACTATATAGTCCCCCAAGTGTTTGATCTTTGAAGAATGAAATCTCGAGCACTTGATTATTCCTTTCCTTGTGGTCCTTTTCCTGAAAAGGAAAAACATTCCGGACTCGAAGGTATATAGTTTTTTAGATGATGACTGCTTATCCCTTTGTAAAACGTCCATCAGAAAGTGTAACCCTAGACCGGGAATTGTGTTATTTCCTCACGTCTTTGACGGGGGGTATTATTTTCTTTTTAGAAGTAATACTTCTTTAGATGGATGGCGTTCCAGGTTTTTGGTAGAACTCTGTCGTCCATAGCTTCCAACTCATAGGCGCCTTTTCCAGCTATCCCTCGGATTTTGTAAGGTCCTTCCCAGTTTGGATTTAGCTTTCCTGCACCTGCTTCTTTTGTTGATTGAAAGACTTTTTTGAGGACGAAGTCCCCAATTTTAAAGTACCTGAGATGAGCTTTACGGTTGTAATAACGCTCTATGATTTGTTTTTGAGCTGCCATCCGTATCAATGCTTCTTCTCTCCGTGGTTCGAGCAGGTCCAGGTTGGTCCTTAATTCGTCGCTGTTTTCACCTTCCATGCTGTTGAGAACCTTATACTTGGTTTGCAAATCTCTACAGGTATTAAGGCTTCTGAGCCATAAAAAATTGCGAACGGAGTTTCTGCCGTGGCTATTTTTTGAAATCGTTTTGTATGCCCATTGTACCGCTGGTAACTCATCAGGCCAGTTTCCTTTGGATCACACACGATCTCCTTTGGTATTCCAAAGCGGCATATTATGTTTCTCCACAAGAAACTTTTAACTTCCTTTTCTCGCACTTGTTTGAACGCTTCTGCCTCTACCTATTTTGTAAAATAGTCGGTTAGTACAAGTAAAAACCGTACCTATCCTTTAGCTGTGGGAAGAGGTTCTACTATGTCCATACCCCATTTCATGAAAGGCCATGGGGATATTATTGGATATAATAATTCTGCTGGTCGATGCATGTTATTGGCAAACCTTTGGCATCTGTCACGTTTGGATACAAAATTCTCGGCTTCTTCTTCCATCTTAGGCCAATAGTATCCGGCTCTGATTAGTGTTTTCCCTAAGGATCTAGCCCCTGAGTGATTTCCACAGTGTCCTTCGTGGACTTCTTTTATCACAAATTCCGTTTGGTTAGGTCCAAGGCATTTAGCTAGGGGTCCCCCGAACATCTTGCGATAAAGTAAGTTGCGAATAAGGCAGTACCGTGCAGCTTTGCGGCGTAGTGCTTGAGCCGCTTTCCTGTCATCAGGTACGGTGCAATTCTGCAAAAAATTAAGAATTTCGTTTCTCCAGTCCCAGGTTAGGTTGTTGAAAGTTACTTCATTCCTATCCTGGTCTATTATTGAATGAAATAGTTGAACGGCAATTGTATTGTCTTTGTTCGTTACTTCCGTGACTGCTGTGAGGTTAGCTAGTGCATCTTCTTCCGCATTTTCCTCTCTAGTTATTTGCACTACCTTCCATGTTTTGAGTTGTCTCACGATCTCTCGTGCTTTTTCAAGATACTGTTGCATTCTAGTCTCTCGAGCGATGTA
>ML359557.1:0-18788 GCA_005239505.1 Nicotiana paniculata
GTTCATTGTATCATTGTATAAACAAGATATAACATATTATTTTCTCCCGTGCTTTCTCACAATCACACCTCTGGGTTAACATGTCTATAAAGCACAAATTATTAGACAAGAACAAGCATAAATATAAAAAAAAGAGAAACTATATGTTCTTAAAAAACGAGAATCGTCATGCTAGGATTTATGATACTAGAATACTAACCTAAGAAGTACCTCATTAACGATCACATCTCTGGGTTAAAATGTCTATAAAGCACAAATTATTAGACAATAACAAGCATAAAATGAAATTTTTTCGTTTCTTAATTCTTCAAAATTGCAGTAAAATATCAATGTTTCACAATCCATTTTCTTTTTCTTTCCAGTTCACAACTTTATTCCACCAAGCATAACTAAAAGAAACCAGATTTTGAAACAAACTTATAAGAATAACTGGACGTAAGATGATATAAAGAAGGGCATAAAGTACTATAAAGACAGTATGTAGAGCATTCATGATATTATGATTCTTTCACTGGTTGACAACTTCTGGTAACCCTCTTCCTTAATCTGCATTTGAGACTGGCTATGGGAAGCTCACGTAGGAGAAACATATTGGAATAGGGATTCACATGGCCAATCTCAACTTGTTTAAGATTGAGGGCATAGTTGATTTTATTAATTTAATTTTTAACATGGTGTTGATACAAGCTTGCCGCATCTTAACTAAAGCACCAAGTATCTACTACCTCCCACAGCACAAGCAATGCATAACTCCGTTCACCAATGCTCAGACATATGCTGAGTAATCACCTAAGGGTTTTTTTACCTCTATTTAGATTAGAACCCTAATCTTTTATGGTTGTTAAAGGTAGTATATCAATTTCAGTATTAAGAAAGTGCTGTAAGATTGAAACAGCAATTTTACATGGTCCGTTGACCGCTAGGCCAGTTGAGCTGATTCTAGTCACAGCTCATCCTCCATTAATGGAGGTCCAAACAAGTCAGTTGTGTTTAGGAGAAGAAGATGAACGTTAGAGAGAGAATAATTGGTGAGGAACTTTCTAGTATATCGAGAGTGTAATTACAAATCTGATATACATCATATATATACACGATTGCTAGACCTCTACTAACTTAATCCCCAATCAACTAATGCCAACTACTATAACTACTCTAACTAACTAGTGACAACTGGCTAACTGCCTTGCCCAGCTGTCATATTGCCTCCTATTCTCACACTCCCCCTCAAGCTGGAGGGTGTAGAGTGTTAACCACTCCAAGCTTGCTCAACAAATATTCATGTTGTACTCTCCCAAAGTCCTTTAGTCAATAGGTCTGCCTGCTGCTCCTTTGTCCCTATGTGATGAGTCTTGATCTTGCCATCTTTGATCTTATCTCTCACACAGTGGCAATCAATCTCTATATGCTTGGTGCTTTCGTGAAATATAGGAATGGTTGCAATTTGTAGGGTTACCTTATTGTCACAAAACACACTAACAGGCTGCTCAATTGAAATGCCAGGCTCTATGAACAACCCAAGTAGCCAAACTATTTTTGCAGTAGCTGTTGCAAGACTTCTATATTCTGTTTCTGCTGAGCTTCTAGACACTGTCTGTTGCTTCTTAGACTTCCATGACACCAATGATTTCCCAAACTTCACAAAGAAACCAGATACTGGCCTTCTGGTATTAGGACATACAGCCCAGTCTGCATCACAAAAGCAAGTCAGACTGTTTGCACTTTTACTGCTCAGTTGAATCCCCAATGCTGGATTCAATTTGATATACCTTACAACTCTTATTACTGCTTCACAGTGAGACTACTTGGGTGACTGCATAAATTGACTAAGTGTTGCACAACAAATATTATATCTGGCCTTGTGATAGTCTGATATATTAACCTCCCAATCAATCTCTGATAACCTGCAACATCTTTCATCAATTCATCTCCAGATACCCCAACATGTGCATCAAATTCTGCTAAAGTAAACTTTTGATTCATATCTATTGGAGTGGCCACTGGTTTAGTAGCTCCTAACCCCAGATCAGAAATCAATTGCAACGCATACTTCCTTTGGTTTAGTAAGATCCCTTTGTTGGATCTCATAACCTCAATTCCCAAGAAATACTTCAGTTCTCCCAAATCTTTTACTTTGAATTTGTGATTTAAAACATCTTTAGTTTCCTGAATGAACTGCTCATTGTTTCCTGTGATGAGCAGATCACCCACATACACAAGAACAACCACAAAGTCTGCTCCTTTCTTCTTGGTAAACAATTAATAGTCATATAGACTTTTGTTTATACCCTGCTTCAAAAAGTGCCTCTGTAAGTTTGATGTTCTATTGTCTTGAAGCTTGTTTTAGTCCATATAAGGACTTCATTAGCTTGCACACCTTAGTGACCCCTATCTTCTAAAACCTCTGAGGCATTTCCATACTTATTCACATAAGTCTACCTGCAAAAATGCATTATACACATCCATTTGAGACATAGTCCACCCTTTTGATGCTGCTACTGCAATAACTGACCTCACAGTTACCATTTGGGCAACTGTGAACAGGTCTCATGGTAGTCTAACCCCTCTTTTTGGTTGTATCTTTTTGCTACTAGCCTGGCCTTGAAGGCTTCTGAAGATGTAGGATTTCATAGGGTGATTTGCCTTGCAGAATGATAGAAGGCAGCCTGTTTACAATGTAAACAGCAGTAGTAATACATTCTCCCAAGTACTTAGTTAGTACATATGCCTGGAATTTTAGGGCTCTTGCTGTATCTAATATATGTCTATGTTTTATCTCGACTACCCCATTTTGTTGGGGGAGTATATACACAACTACTTTGATGTATAATACCATTGAATTCAAGTAACTCGATGCACTGTTTACTAAAAAAACTGTCCTCCATTACTAGTTCTAACAGTCTTAATTGCTACACCAAATTGTGTTCTTAGCATAAAAAGAAACTTTTGTAACACAGCAATTACATCATTTTTCAACTTAGAGTGTAGTATATCTAGGGAAGCAGCAATGTGATGAGTCGCACCAGAATCAACTATCCATTCCTTACTACGATTATCGGTCATTAGTGCAGTAGCAATATCTGCCATGTTGACTTGTGGAACCGTGGTATCTTTATTCAGCATATCCAGGATTTGCCTATATGGATTCTCAGTGAAGAAATGCCCTTCTACAAGACCATCATTGTGTGCTCTTCCTCCAGCCATGTGTGCATGTTCCTCATGCTCAGCATTACCAGTTGCACAATTGGCACAACCTTCCTTTTAGCATTAAAATCTGCAGGGCAGCCTATCAACTTGTAGCAAATTTCTTTCAAGTGTCAGTCATCTTACAATAGTCACATTTCATGAATGGCTTCTTCCCTTTGTAGCCTTGTCCTCGTCCACCTTGTATAGCAAGAGGATCTCTTCTAGCTCCTAAGGCTGGATATGGACATGATCTTTGGCTTTCATACTCAATTATCAACGCATAGGCTTGGTTCAAGGTTGGTTCAAATGTTTTCATCAGAATCTGCCTCCTTGCCTGCTCATAGGTCTCATTCAGACCATTGAGAAACTGAAGCAGCCTTTGACGATGAAGGTGTTCAATGTAGTCTTTCGATTTAGCACAATCACAAACTGGCGTGGGAACTAAAGCATCATACTCCGACCACATTTCCTTCAGTCTCGTGATATAGGAATCAACAAAGTCAGTTCCTTGGGAAATCGTTGCAATTTTCCTGTGTAATTGAAAAATTCGAACTCGGTTGACTTTATCAAATCTCTCCTTCAGGTCTTTCCAAACTAGGTGTGTATCTGATGCATAAGCTATTCCATTAACGAGGTTCAATGATACAGTGTTCATGATCCATGAGAGCACAATAGCATTGCATGTCTCTGATTCCTCATGTAATTCCTTCTTAAAGGTTTCCTTGGTACATGTACCAGTTACAAACACTAGCTTTCGCGTAGCATGAAGAGCAATTTGCATCGTCCTACACCATAATCCATAGTTTCCAGACCCGGTGAGTTGAATTGGGATCAAAACTGAGCTCAATGTATCAAAAAGATGCAGAAAAAGAGGATGTGTGTGGTCAATTTTCTCGTTTGCCATTATTGAATTTGAGCGAGAATTTGTATCACACAAACACGAAATTACTCAGCTAAGATGCAACCAGTATGGATTGCTCTGATACCATGTGAGTTGAGCTGATTCCAGTCACAGCTCATCCTCTATTAATGGAGGTCCAACGAGTCAGTTTTGTTTAGGAGAAGAAGATGAACATTAGAGAGAGAATAATTGGTGAGGAACTTTCTAGTATATTGAGAGTGTAACTATAAAATCTGATAAACATCATATATATATATATACACACACACACACGATTGCTAGACCTCAACTAACTTAATCCCCAATCAACTAATGCCAACTACTATAACTACCCTAACTAACTGGTGACAGCTGGCTAACTGCCTTGCCCAGCTGTCATACTGCCTCCTATTCTCACATGCCACATCCTTGTTCACTAGCGAAGTCGGGAATTTCACCCAGGGTGTTCAAGCTTGAAAGAAGTAAAATAAATTTTCGATAAAAGGTTTTAAATATATACCTCTAAAATATAACATTTCACCTATATACACGGAGTAATTTTCGAGGAACCAACCCTCAGGACTATGTAGCTTCGCCCCTGCCTTTGTCTACATAGTTGACTGATCACATAATTGAATTGACAATATGAACAGATAAACAAAACAAATAATACAAATAGGTTAAAAAAAATACCTTGGAAATCAACCAGGCTTTTTCCATGCGTTCAACAAAGTTAGATGAGCTATCAACTGCTGATGCTCTTACAACAAAAATTCTCGGTATTTGCTTTAATCTAGGGTTTCCATGGAAAATCAATTGTATTCCTCTTGGTGTTACAAATCGATTAATAACATTTGATTTTGCAGTAACTATGGGTCTACAAGAACATGTACAAGTACTGCTACTTGCCATTTTTTCCCCTTTTTTTCCTGTTCAATTTCTTGTACAAGAATGCATCCTTTTATGTTGTGTGTTCTAATACAAAACAAGGTATGAGTTTGCGCGTTTTTCGTGTGGCGTAAATAGTTTTGTTGATGAAAGTTCCGTCGGATATTAATGAAAAGATAGTTTAGCCTGACCCGGCTATGGATTGGACCGATCGAACCCAATGTCGTATTTCAGATCTTTCTTCTTTTTTCATTTTCTTGTTATGTTTTCTTGGTATTTAAGATCTTTGCAAGGTTTTTTTTTAGATATAAAAATTGTACTCCTTCCTTTTTCTATTTTCGAGAAATAGTTCAAATATATATTGTGGCATTCAATTATGGAAGTTATTCATCTTGTGATAAGATTAGTGGAACATTATAGAGAAAAGTAGAAGTACTTTCACATGGTGTTCACTGACGTTGAAAAAGGATACGATGAAGTTTCGAGAGTTGTTATGTCGAGGTGTTTGGAGGTTAATGGTGTTCCGATAACTTACACTAAGATGATTAATGATATGTATGGTGGTACTATGACTCGAATGAGGACTGTGAGAGGTGACTCGAAACACTTTTCAGTTGTGATGGGGCTGCACCATAAATCACAGGCGGATCTAGGATTTCAGTTCTATGGGTTCAACATTTAAAATTATGGGTTCATATCTACTATTTATTATAATTTTCGTGATTTTTTACGCATAAATTTATGTTTCGCGTTAAAAATACTGGGTTCAGTTGAACTCGCTAGTTATATGCTGCATCTGCCACTGCCATAAATTAGCTCTTAGCCCGTTTTTAGTTGCCTTGCGATGGACGTGTTGACACGGCACTTCCAAGGGAAGGTGCCATGGTGCATGTTATTTGTTATGATATAGTGTTGATCAACGAGACATGGGGCGAGGTTACCGCAAGGTTGGAGGTTTGGAGACAGATAATGGTAAGGTTTCAAGTTCAGCAGGACCAAAACAGAATACTTGGAGTGTAAATTTAGTGAAGCGGACATGGATGTGTAACTTGATACTCAAGTTATCTCCAAACGAGGTAGTTTCAAGTATTTCAGGTCTATTATCCAAGGTAACAAAGAGATTGAAGAGAAGGATAGTAGGCAATTGAAAGTTTCTCCTTTGCTCACCGGTAGCATTAACAGTACTCATGTAACTTCATATTCTCGGATATATATATTATGTCATGTTGTTTAGTTCGATTCAGTTATCGTATTTCCCTATTGTTACTATTTGGTACTACTTATTTTTTTCTCCCTCTTTTTCTTCTCTCTTCCTTTTCTTTAACTTTATTCTTCTTTTTCGTTTTCTTTTTCTTTTTCTTCTTCTTCTCACCTTTCTATACCTTCACTGGGTAGGGATAAGGTTTGTGTGCACACTATCCTCCCTAAATCCCATCTATGATAATACATTGAATTTGTTGTTGTTGTTCTTCCTTTGTTTTATGTATCTCTGTAAGAATGAGGTTTAAAATGTTAAACTGATTTAAATAGTAGTAATATATTAGTGATTGACGATGATGAATTCAAATTATTGAATGTTAGTTGAAGTTTACAATCGTGTGAAACATTTGGGAACTTTTAAGGGTGTGTTTGGCACGAAGGAAAATGTTTTCTATGAAAAATATTTTCAGGGAAAATGAGTGATTTTATAACTTATTTTCCCTTGTTTGGTTGGTGAGTGGAAAATTTTTTCCGAAAAATATTTTCTAGTGTTTATACTACTCTCTTCACCCCCTTTCCCCAAGTCCCCATATTTTCTGTGCTCTCCCCCCCCCCCCCCCCCCCCCCCCCCNTCCAACCCCACTTGTGGGAATATGTGAGTGGTTGTTGTTGTTGTTGTTGTTGCTTCTAGAAAGTCACACAAACTCAAAGGAACTAATGTGTTGCATTACTTTTTTACGAAAAAATAATGTTGAAATTTGTGCTCCATAACTAAAAAGAAAATGCTCTTTTTTGGTTAAAAAAGAAAATACTCTTTCTACAACAAGAAAATAATGTATTTGTTTTGTTGAAATGAAAGAGAATTTTTTTGTTGAAATGAAAAAAAAAATTCTACATCAATAAAAAAATTTGTGTTGAAATACCTTTTACTACATTATTTTGTTGAAAGGAAAGAAAAAATATTTTTTTTACATCATGAAAAGAAAGTAATTTTTGTTAAAATTAAAAAAAAATACTTTTTATATCATGAAAAGTAAAATACTCTTAGTTGAAATGACAAAAAAAAAAATACTCTATCTATAACATGAAAAGAAAGTACCATTAATAATATTTCTTTTAGAGTGGGGGGTTGGGGCAAGGGTGGGATGGGGTGGATGGGTGGTAGGGTGGGGGTGGGGATGAAAAATAGGGTGGAGAAGATTAAAAAATAGTTTTGGAAAATATTTTTCTTCTCTTGATAGAGAAAATATTTTCCTCCTATTGCAACAAGTAGGAATAAAAACAAGATGAAATAAGATTTAAGACAACCAAATACGAGAAAATTGAAAAATATTTTTTTCCTTCGAACCAAACACACCTTAAGTGTCATATAAATTTGAAAATAATGGAGTAATATAAAAAGAGTTGAGGAAATATAGGATTTAATTTTCTTTTCTTTTGCTTTTTATTTTGCTATAAACATGTTATTCAAAGTTTTAGGCACTCAACTGATCTGATTCTCACGGGAAAGTCACTCAAGTGGTTATTTGGTTGCAGGATAAGGATAATGTGAAATTGTCTTACTTCGCGTTAGGTTGAATTTCTTTTATTTCGAATCAGTCCAAAACTCTTCGCCCAAAGTCTTTTACGGAGTCAAGGTAAAAATTATAAATAAAAAAAAGTGCATCCACTAAAAAATTCCATCATCATTTAATATTCATACTATAAACCCCATATTATAATCTCAATACACTAAAACTTGATCACAAACCAAACGGCCCATAAGGGGATAAAACATGTTTCGTATTCTCCATTCCTAAAATAGCTTAAGACCTCTAAATGAAAGACAAAAATTTCACATTTAATCTGATATCTCGAGTTCAAAATTTAGGAATGGTTTATGCTCATGAACTAAACAACTGTGCTCGAGGCACAAAGTACATTTCTTTTATGAGGAACTAAATTATGCTTGAGACAAAATTGTGATTAGGAAACAGATTTCCAAGAATCAAAAGACAGTATGGCAATAAACAATACAAAGGTGAAGTTGCAAGTGAAAACTTGCATGGAGTAGTGATATCTTTTCCATAACATAAAAGGAGAATTCAGTGGTGAAGTTCCTATTGAAATATCAATTATGATCCTGTTGAAATTTCTAGAGAAGAAAGAAAGAATGGAACTATTGACATTCAAGAACTTACATATAGTTATTACACAAAAAATAAGAAAAATTATAGCTAGAAACCATCTGTCATCTGAATCTCTGCAAGTCACAAACTGAGCAGCGATATTGAACCATTGACTTAGGCTCAGTTTCCATTTGGCATGATTGGTGAATGTTGACTGTACATTACTACCAATGACCTCAAACAGCCCGGTCATTCTTTCATGTGTGGACCTTGTTACTCAAGATAGATCCCTCTGACTGAAATAACCAAAGGTAATCTAAACTAGAAATCGTACTTCGTCCTGCCACTTCTCAGGATTAGGCATAACATATCAGGAATATCTGAAAATGACGATGACTTTAAGAAGCTCCAAGACTCCAGCATAAGTCTCTTTCTTGATCCCTTAAAATGCACTACCTGTGCCCAAAAAGGAATTGAAAACTCAGAACGAAACCAGGCATCCTTTCATAATCTCATTTAATGAAGAATGGTGTTCATCACGAGACTGGAAGTTTTACCAACTCTTGATTCTTTTCAGATTTTCAATAACTGTAAACAGCATCTTTTCCCTTAAGAGGTCCAGGTGGAAGTGATTAAAGACTCTTGACTATACTTTAGCAACAGTAAAACTGTACAAGACATAAATCACATATATGAAGTAATGGATCAGATTTCTGAAATTCTAACATTGAGAATGCACTAGGACATGTTTTTTCATTTATATGTATGTTTAGTTGATAACCATCTATGCATTTATATGTCAATAAATTACAACTCCCTAAATAGAAATTCAAGTGTCATTTTGGAAACTCTCACTATAAATTTACCAATTTATATTCCTTAAACCCAAAACAAGCTTAAACCAAAACTGTACCTTAACATCCAAGGGCATCCCATGAAATTGACCCGCGCCCTCTGGTGGTGTCCAGTTGTAAATGGAACACGGCAAGAATAGCACTGAAGCGCCACTAATTCGGTCCGTAAATGCTTGTTTTCTGGTAAACCTTCGGACATCAAAGGAAGAGTGAGATTTTACAACCCAGGCAAGAGCTAATTGATCCCCGAGCATTCTGGAAGCTTTCATGAACTTTGTCGTGTAGACATTTAGTACTTCTTCCAAGAAGAACTTTGCTCTGCACAGTTAAGGAGTTATAATGACTTTAGGAAGAGGTGTAAACAAAAGCATTTCCAAGTTCTGCCAATAAATTAATAAAAGAAACTAAGTACATCCGGACTAAGAAAACAGATAAACTAAAATCCCAGGTTTTCAAAATGTCAAGCAAACAAACCAAGAAACATCTGTTAAATCTACCGGATTAGTCGACCGGCTTAATTGTAGGAGAAGAATCAGATTTTTAACTAATAGCTTGATTGTAGGAAGATTGTATTGTAACTGAATATTCTCTCACTATTTTCGTTTATTTTCTTTCCTAGAATAGCTGTAGAACTCTTGTATAAAGACATGTATGCGTAGGATGTAAAATACACATTGAAATACAAAGAAGCCTTTTCGTCTTTCTCAATTTCAACAGGATTCCTACTAGACAGTCCTGCTTATAAATATCAGAACCACAGAATATAACACCTACAAGCTTAGAATTTATTGAGGAGCACCCTTCGCTGCTACGCATGATCTAAGATTATCAAGCACACAAGCCAAGCACCATTATACGATATCGAGGGCTCCTATTAGCATCCTCCCCATAAATTCAGGAAAATAGAATACAAAACAACAAACCTTAGAATTCCCTCAGGAGTGCCCCTCACTGCTATAAATCCTGAATTCAGAGGTTGCTCTTTGTTGTTACGGAATGTTAGAGCCACATGAAAATCAGGGTGATCATTAAATATCTGCCCCAAGTTATCAACCACTGCTATATCCGAGTCGGTAAAGATGTAATGATTCACTTGCCCCTTCCATTTTGAACGCTCCATAGCTCGTGTTTCTAGAAAGACCTGCAGTGGGAAACTATTAGCAAAAAAGAATAACATACATGATGCAAACGGCAAAACATCTAAAATTTTCTAAGGGAATTAGACTCGACAAATTGATATTAATAGAGAAATGACAGTATATTTTGCAATAAATATACCAAGTAAGATAATATCTGGACATCAACACTTAAATACAAAAGATAAAATTTTTAACTATGTTCATTTGCTATATCTTTACATGTAATTATCCTAGACAATCGCACAACACTTTCTGGAAACACTCAGACTCTAAACTATAGTGACCAAAACTGGAAACAAACACAAAAAATATTGTGGCACGACAAGAAAGCATGCATTAGCTCTGCAATGAAATCTCCACTAATACTAGTCGACTGACCACCCACCACCCCCTCCTCACAAAATAAATACAAACAAATATTCATGGATGAGTACAATGACATGATGATTTTCTCAGATAACAAATATAAATTCATGAATGATTCAACTGTACAAAGACAGAAAAGGTCCACGTGCATTGGAAAGTTAGCTTATCTCAGTGTGAAAAGGTGATTTTCCGAAGTTACAAGAAATAATTTGAAGCACGCCTAGCATGTAAAACAACAGTAGGAATTCTGGAAGTTCTAAAGCCAAAACCAACATAAAAAGAAAAATACCCTTCATAATAATGAACTGTGCTCTTACAATGTACGACCTGATTCTTTGTAGCATCAACATTTCTCGTGAATAATCACCTTGAATGGGTAGAATGGTCAATCTTTCTCTCTCCACTGGAAGTTTAGATGACGGATTAGTAAGGATGATGATGTTGCTCTGAGGCATGGTCTCCTGCATGTATCAAATAAATTGCAACTGAAATCAACTTCTAAATAATACCTTTGGTGACAGTTTGCAAAATTTTGGCTGGCAATGAGATTTTATCACAGTTACTCTAATTTAGGAGTAAGACAAGGAACTCCGGAAGTAAAAATAAGAAAGTGAAATGGCAATATTTCCAGAAGGAATATCAAGGTTATCATAAGAAGATCAAAATATAAAATTTAAAATTAAAAAACAAAAAAGACAAAGCAAACTGTCACATATGCTTGTTTGCCTCCACCAAAAAAGTGATCAAAGCTGACTCCAAAGAGTTTGAAATAAAGGCTATGAGGAATGAAGTTCTGATAACTTTTCATGTTTCTTAACAACATTCTCATGTCCCATTAGTGTTTTTCTAAGGTTTTATCACGGATGTTTTTACCCTACACCTAGCCAAACACCACTACGAAGGATGTAAGAGGCCTTACAAATAACCTTCGCCATTATTCTTCCCGGTTATTTCAAAGTGCGATAGGAAGAAAACAATACCTTTTTTGTGGATAAAGTAGGAAGGAAACAATAACATCTCTAGGAGAAGTTTTCTAAAAATTATTTCTTCTGAGTTTTGTCTGATTATCCGTTACATATCAGCAATGGGGAGCTTATGACATCAAAGTGTACTTGAGAATCTTAACAAGTACAAATTATTGATCTATGTTGTCTTGCACATGGATTTACCTGAATGAAATTAATGAAGACATTCAAGATGGCGAATGATCTCTCCACCTTGTTGTAGGAAGCGTTTCCAACTGTAACCAAATCTAGTAATTTACCACTAGCCTGCTGATCAACAGCAGTATTATACGTAGCAAAGACAGTGACGATGGAAATATTGCCTCCAGCCTTCAAATTTTTAGAAGATGCTCCAAAATGTGTCTTGCTGAGAGCTTTGTTGCCTATCATTTAGATTAACAAAGCATACTGATCTTCAAATTATATGCATGAATATATACATATATTAGATGGTAGACAAACTACTAAGAAGCTAGATTTTGTGCGCAAAACCACTGCAATTTGAGGTAGACTGTTGTGAGCTAGAAATGATTAAAAAAAAATTATGCACGTATAGCAAATTAAACCACTAACTAGAGCTTCTTGCTAATTGTGTGTTTTTTAATGACGGTTGTGTCTAGCTAGCTTGCGTGCACCTCGACCATTTCCACCACGTACCTGCTACCTCCCACCAGCACAAGTACCTATCGAGCAACTCTGCCCATCAAACTTAGGTAGATGGGAAGAAATCACCTTAGTGTTTTTACGTCCACTATGATTTGAATCTGAAACCTGATTGTTCTCCTCCCACTTCATTCACCACTAGCCGACACCCTCGCGTACACTTCTCCTAAATTATTTTAGCAACTTAACTGGCTCAACAGGAAACCAGAGGTGCACAAGCACAAAGTTTTACGAAATTCTAAATATCCTAGGAGCACGTGTGGATCTAGCTTGTAACCTATGGTTCATGTGAACCAAGTAGTATTATTATTGCACAATAACTTGAGCCGCTATAGGAACCCATAAACTTCAACTTCAATTCGGATCCGCCTCTCCTAGGAGGAAACTACAAAGATAATTAATTCAAATAACAAACATTAAAGCAAAAAAGATATAAACCTTGGCATTGTAGTCGATCAGGCAACCCTTGGCCAGCAGCAGGTCCTAAAACCAGATGATCAGATTTCTTGTATTGTTTCCTTTGTGGATCTTCTGCAGCTGAGTGCTGCCGTAGTTCTAAAACTGGAAAGAAAAAAAATAAGACAATTTACCATTCATTCTGTTTTTTTTAAAGAACTAGATTAAGAATATTGAAAAAGGGAATTAACTAACTCAGTATTAACCTGAGAGCATGTGAGCTAAAACAAAAAACAACGGCAAACATAATAGGAACGGGCGCCACCCACTGCATACTCTCTTTCCTATCATTTCCCGAAGAGTTCGCCGGAAAATGGATTACGGTGTAATTAGAAACTCGATTTCGCCGGAGCAAGAGAATAGTTATGTCTGATTTGAAATTGGGGAGTAATCAATCGGATCCGGGTTCTCTCCAAATTTGGAATCCGGTAGAACCGATTGGCTAGATCTTTTAATCTAAATGTTTCTTTATTTTTTTCTCTTATTTTGCCAAAAATAGTTCAGTTTTTTTGGTTTATTTAATTTTAATTGTTTCTAGGTATTTAGAACTTGATAATTAAATATTTTTATGAAAATAAGCAAATAGTAATTATCTATAGATGTTCTTACATGACTCTCGAGGACGATAAAAACAAGAGAAATAGTTGTCGTTGGAAAACTAATTCAAAATTGTAGTAGAAAACCTTAATTGTTTAGTATTTGATATTTATTATTTTATTTAATTTATGTCTAAATAAGACTTATAGTCAGAATTATATAGGAATAAGTTTTCATATTTCTAGCTGAAATAGTCTTACTATTATAAATAAAGGTATTGGTATAGAGGAAATAAAGATTTGTAGAGATCACTCAGAGAATTATGATAAAAAAAATTTCCTTCATATATTTTTATAAATTACTCGATATACTCTTTCTGTTCTGATAATTACTCTATACTCTTACAAACATGAAATTTATTCGAAATAATTAGTACGTTCAAAATAAATATTATATTTATATGTAATATTTTTTGTACATGTATATATAATTCGAATAAAAGAACCTTGAACTCAACGCAAATCATTTGATTTAAATATTATGCACTTTATAGAGAAATATGAAAAACTTTATAATATACCATTAGTGTCTAGTTTATAATTGTTTACTGTTTGTGTTATACATTGTCTGATATTATTATCATGATTCAAATTGAAAAAACACATAAATTGAATCTTCGACCTTTCATTAGTAAGGATACCACTAAAGTGTAGTATCATCGATTCCCTCTATCACTATATGACTCAAATAAATACTGTGTAATTAGTTATTTAAACTTTCACAGCATTTAAATAACTAATTAAAATTGAATATCGTGTGAATATATTTAAAATTGAACCTTCGACCTTTGAAGAAAGTGAAGGAGATTATGAAATTTCCTGTGTGTGTTTTCATTAGCACCGTACAATATTTATACAAAATGTAAAAGAATCTATTATAACTAACTTATCCGGCTGTCCTATTTCCTATCGGCTAAAATAAAGAATAAAACAAAATCTTACAAAATTCTTATTACACAGCTGTATTTTCTAGAAGTTGATCCAACGGTCCAAATGTTGCCAAATCAACAAAGATCAAAGGCTCTAATAAAATTAACACAATTAGTCCAATGCTAATTAGGTCTCCACGTGTAGTCTATAGACCAAAAGTCTGAAGACTAATTATATTGGTAAAAAAAAGTTTCACACGTGTAATAAATCTTGATGACTCGGTAGTCTACGTGGAGCAATGAAGACATGATAGCTGGACGGGACTCTAAGAGGTATGAGGCAAAGAGGCACGGCAAATCACACCCATGGGTTAATTAGCTACGGAAGTCTCAACCTGATTGAGAAGATGAAGAGACACGGTCAAAAGTGTATTTGAACAGAATAAAGGGTAGATTCAGAGATTTTCAAATTAGAGATCCATACGTTACACAACATTCACTCAACAGTTACGGTTGATTCATTGTAACGTTACATTAGAGTCATTATTAGTCATTAATGCTCAATCACCAAAAAAGGTAGACGTTATGTTAGGAAATTCTCTATATAAAGGAGAAAAATATAACCTGTATGGGGAGAAAAAAAAAACATTCGAACTACCATTGCAATATACTTACTTTCTGTGCATCTTACTGCTTTCCATTTACAAGTTTGCCTACAATTATAATCTTATTCTTTGGTTATCAGAAACCCGTATTCTTCTTAAAATAACTTTGGGCAAAGAATTCAA
This sequence comes from Nicotiana paniculata, assembly GCA_005239505.1. NCBI lineage: Eukaryota > Viridiplantae > Streptophyta > Magnoliopsida > Solanales > Solanaceae > Nicotiana > Nicotiana paniculata. Next base: position 14,995 of record ML359557.1, read on the forward strand.
TTCTTTGGTTAAACAAATTGATTTCGTTACCGGGAATCTGATAATCTTTGTTTGCTTTTCAAGCGATATCCTCTGAACTATGCCGAACTCCAACGACAACAACCAGCAAAGGAATGGAACCCCAGTTCCATCGCCTTCAGGAAACCCACGTGGTTCAAGGGAACAATCCCCAGAAAGATCCAATAACAACAATGATAATAATGATCAAACGGTGGAACAATATCGGGTAAAGCAAATGATTGCAGAGTATGTGGGCCAAGCTTTGCAAGAATTTGCGAGGGGATTACCGGCAGCGTTACCTGCACCATTGACACCACCCCCCAATAATACCATCACCATGGAAAATCCTCAATCTGGGTTGGCAAACTCAGGAAGGGGAGATACTCCTAATGAATCTCTCNCATTGACGTTGATAGATATTCTCAACAACCTTGGAAACCAAGCGCAGCACCCGTACCCATTCCAAAGATGTTTAAAATGTCTGACGTACCTAAGTATGACAGGACAACCGACCCACGCGACCATGTAACTGCTTTTACCACCGGAGTGATTGGCAAACGACTTAACAAAACAAGAAATTGAGTCGGTCCTAGTTAAAAAAATTGGAGAAACACTTACCAAAGGGGCGCTAACCTAGTATTCTCTTCTCCTTGAAAACTCTATTGATTCTTTTGCTAAGCTTGAAGATTCTTTCATAAAGGCACACTTCGGTGCGCAAAAAGTCGAGAAAAGGATGGAGGACATCTTTAAAATAAAATAAGGAGATACAGAACTACTTCGTGTATTTGTAGACAGGTTTCAACGAGAAAGAATGCAACTACCAAGGGTGCCTGATAATTTGGCAGCCATGGCATTCACAAGTAATCTAAATGACAAAAGCTCAGAAGCCACGAGAAGACTCAAGGAAAGCTTGAGAGAATTCCCAGCTACAACGTGGAACGATGTTTATAACAGGTGTAGTACTACACTTCGAATAGAAGAAGATACTATTGCTCATCCGAAAGAGGAAGATTATACCAAATCCAGACGTTCAGAATCAGAGAGGAGATCAGGTAAAAACAGGTACGATTTTTACTTGGGACCATCGAGACGTGAAACTCGTCCCAGGTTCGAAAGCACCAGGTCAGATTATGGACCACCAAGCAGAGATGCGGGATCGTCCTCATCTAGATCCAGAAGGGATCAAGATCAACGACCTAGAGGTAATGCGCGAATTGGGGATTACACCTTTAATATAAGTACCTCCGAACTAATTTCAGTGTTAAGAAATTTGGGTGATAAGGTTCGATGGCCCAAAGAGATGAGGTCGAATCCGAATAAGAGGAACCCAGATCTCTGGTGTGAATTCCATAACGATCATGGACACAGAACTGCAGATTGCAAATTTTTGCAAGGTGAGGTAGAACAATTATTGAAACAGTGTTATTTGATAGAATTGTTCAGTGAAAAAGGTAAGCAGGCATACTTGAAGAACATGCAGGAGCCCACAAAACCTCTATCTCCATAATGAACCGTCAACGTGATACACGAAGATGAAGAAGTAAATGGAGTGGTCTGCAAAACGACCACGAAGTTCACAATTACACACGGAAAACGGGTTGAAAATCTGGAAGTAAACGATATAACCTTCAATGATGCAGATATTGGCAGATTAATGCTTCCTCACAACGATGCTCTGGTAATATCTTTACTTATTCATGACACTAACGTAAAAAGAGTGTTGATTGATCCAGATAGTTCAGTCAATATCATTTTGCTAAGAGTCGTGGAAGAAACGCTATTGGGGAATCAAGTAATCCCAGGGGCACGAGCTATATCAGGGTTTGATAACTCTACGGTTATAACAAAACGAGAAATTGAACTTTGCACTTATGCTGAGGGAGTGATCAAAAGTACCATGTTCCAAGTCATCGATACTGACATGGCTTATAACGTAATCGTGGGAAGGCCATGGATTCACGACATGAAAGCAATACCCTCTACCTTGCATCAGGTAATTAAATTCCCCTCTGAATGGGGGATTCAGCAAATTAGAGGCGATCAGCAAATCGCGAGAAATATAAATTTCGTGGTACACTACAACAAAAAAGTAGAGGTGAAAGAATCAAGGGATAAGGAAGTCTCCCAAGAAGGTGACACCGCCCAAACAGGCATGGAAGAAATTATTACCCAAATAGGGACGGAAGGTATTACTGCACAAACAGGCATGGAAGAAATTACTACCCAAATAAGGACAGAAGGTATTACTGCTGAAACAGATACGAAAGAAAATACATACGAGAAAGTGAATCAAGTCACCACAGAAAAGGCATTGGACCACACGGATGTAGATTCCAGACCGGACGTCATTTATGAATCGGAGGAAAACGAGCACATCAAAACAACTACAAAAGAGCTCGAAGTTGTTCCATTGTTTGAACGAAATCCTGAACAGAAAGTGTACATAGGCACGAGGCTGAGTCCCGGTCGAAGAGGTAAGTTAATTGATTATTTAAAGTCTAACGCAGATTGCTTTGCATGGTCCCACTAAGATATGACAGGTATCCCACTATAGGTGATGACTCATAAACTAAATGAAGATCCATCCTTCGTACCTGTTAAGCAGAAGAAAAGAAAGCAAGGACCATTCAAGAACTAAGTGATTGACGAAGAGGTAAGGAAACTCTTAAAGATTGATTCAATACGAGAGGTAACGTACCCTAACTGGCTAACTAACACTGTGGTAGTACCTAAAAAGAATTGGAAATGGAGAGTATGTGTAGATTATACTGACTTAAATAAAGCATGCCCCAAAGATTCATTCCTATTACCACATATAGGTCAAATGATTGATGCCACCGCAGGTCATGAATTATTAAGCTTTCTAGATGCGTATTCTGGTTATAACCAGATTAAAATGGATCCCTCAGACGAGGAAAAAACCTACTTTATTACAAGCAGGTGGACTTATTGTTATAAAGTCATGCCTTTTGGCTTAAAAAATGCTGGAGCCACATATCAACGGCTAGTGACCGAGATGTTCGAAAAAACAATGGAAGTTTACATTGATGACATGCTGGTAAAATCAACACGGGCGGAAAACCATTTCCAGCACCTCTCTATTACCTTTGACATTTTATGCAGGTATAATATGAAGCTTAATCCAGAAAAATACGCTTTTGGCGTGGAATCAGGTAAATTCTTGGGTTTCCTTTTATCAAACAGGGGAATAGAGGTAAATCCTGATCAAATTAAAGCTATAGAAGAAATACCTGATGTACTTATAAATAAAAAAGAAGTTCAAAGACTAACACGAAGAATTACAGCCTTAGGAAGATTTATTTCCAAATCTTCCGAGAAAAGTTTCAAATTCTTTGGAGTTCTCAAAAAGCAAAATCCGTTCGAATGGATTGAAGAATGTCAACATGCTCTCGAAGACCTAAAGGCGTACATATCAAAACCTCTATTGTTGTCAAATCCGAAGGAGGGGGAGCGGCTATACGTCTACCTTGTTGTCTTGAAAATTGCTGTAAGTGCAGTATTGGTAAGGGAGAATAAAGGTAAACAATCTCCTATTTATTATGTAAGCAAGACATTATTGGATGCTGAAACTAGATATCCACATCTAGAAAAGTTAGCCTTAGCTCTAATCATGGCATCTAGAAAATTAAGGCCATACTTTCAATGTCATCCAATCACAGTTGTCACCTCGTATCCATTAAGAAACATACTGCATAAAAAAGAAATATAAAGAAGATTAGCCAAGTGGGCCATAGAATTAAGTGAGCATGAAATAATATATCGGCCTAGGAATG